>JBAJNP010003673.1:0-10094 GCA_036877545.1 Yasuhikotakia modesta | reverse complement strand
GTGTTTCATAATCCCAGTCTGCCCTTGGTGCTTTAGACTCTCTGATTCAATAAATAAATAAACTGCACTTGGGGAAATCTTTCCACCCCACTGCCCAAAACGCCTTCGAGAGTTCAAAAGAGAGAGAGAAAAAAGTGAAAAAAGGTAAGTCTGAGCTGTGAGATCAAAAGAAACAAAGAAAAATGAGCCTAAACATTTTTGTTCTTCGTTTCCTCTCTTCTAATTATCATTTAATACTTCAGAAGGGGGCAAGCACTTTGTATATTCCCTTGTAAATATGCATTCAACTTTTTAGGTTTAATATGATTGATTTTACTTTGAATTACATCCTTTAAGTATGCTTTAATTTTATAGCTTTTTATAGTGTTTTTCCCCAATGGTAGGTGCAACTTTTAAAACAGTCTCTGTGGGTTTCCTATATAGAGGCCCGCAGCAGGCTGTGTTTCCTCAACACTGTCTACACTGTCTGGAAGGCCTTGCTTTGGGCCGGCACCATGAGTCCTGCTGGAATGGTCATTCCCAATGGAGGGTTTGGGGGCCTGAATTTTGGGGTGACAGGGGGTTCTGGGGTCTTGGGCACCACTTGTGTGTATGCCGGGGGAGATTGGGGAAACCCGTGGGGCTGTCCGTTCTCCTTGAGGGCGGTGACTGCGGGTGGTCGCGGGCGTTGGCTCCGGGGGGCGCTGTTGTGCACCATGGACTGTGTGGAGGAAGCACCAGAGCGTGAGCTGCCAGAGCGAGATGAAGAGAGGGAGTTGGGCTTCACCAGTTTGGCTTTAGGAGCTTCTGCATCCTCCCTGCAACAACAGAGGAATAAACAACAACACACATATGTATAGGTTAGGCATTGTTTCCTTATTTGTACAGTTCAATTTTAATAATGAGTCTTAACATTTAATGAGAAAGAAATTTAGTCTTGATTTGATCAAGAAATCATTGGACTGTAAAAAAGCAGGTGCTACATACAGTAACAGAATAATGTGAGGTGACATCATCAAATAAGTAATGTCGTTTTAGAGGCGGGGCAAACTGATAACATTTTTTTTGATGCATCGTCCACACAAAGACCAGGGACATGTTTAAAGAAAGTAAACAATGTCAATTCTTACTCTTGATGTTAATTCAAATGAAAACAATGCAATGCCAAGACAGGCAGATGGTAATGAGAGATGGTACTGTCAAATTACAATCAATGCATGCAAGAAGTGCACTCTTATGGAGCGTATATCTGTGTACCTTATTCATAAATGTGAAAATGACTGCATTGTTCATTATACATACAATGACGTCCTGTTTCTACAGGCCTCAGTAACAGCTGTCTGATATATTATAGAGCTTGTTCTCTACAGCTGGTGAGCTAAATGTGCCACAGAGAATCATCCGGAACATACAAACAACATACAAGCACACACGCATGGCAACAATGATGAAATGACACGGCTCCCTGCTGCAGTTTTTATAAAGAATTACAGTGGAACCATAAAACAAAATCAATACAGATCACATTTAAAACACACTCACCTGATTTCATTAGGAGTCTCTTCCTCTTCATATTTCTTTTTTTCCTTCTTGCGGAAGACGAGCCAGATGATGAGAATGAGGAGCAGAACCCCGAATGATACACCAACCACTGCTCCAGCAACCACACCCATACCCCTCACATCTACACACACACACACATAAGTATAGGTACACACTATACTTTAAACCTATACAAATAAAACTATACTTAGTTTATTTTGTATAGGTTTGTGCATTCATACACATGCATGTATAATGAACAATACAGTCAACAATGCAGGTTTCCATTTGTTAACATGAGTTAGGCCTAACGACATAAGCTATAGGATCAGCCATTATTAAACAATATATTACTAAAGCATATATTTAGATAACATTAATCTTAACAAAGACCAAAAATGCTATAAAATACTAGCATTGTAAGTATTTGTAACAATTATGCTATGCAACTAAAACCTTTTGTTTTTTTTAAAAAAGGCATGTGTTCAAGACCTTTTGATTCTTTGTTTTAAAGTTAGTAGGGGAATCTATATGGTAGGTTAAATCTTATCATTTTCCAGCCACAACTGCAAAGTGCCTCTTTCACAAAAACTCATGAATTTCGTGTGTTGTGACTCAGATCAACTGTAGAACAGTTGTCAAATGTTTACAGAACTCTCTCCATCTTTCCTCTGGTGAGCATTAAATTCGTCCGCCTCTTCCAAAACCATTACACACAACACTGAGGAATGGCTATTTGAACTAGACCAATGACAAATAGCCACACTATGGCTCTCTGTAGTTCCCAGTGTTCTGAGTGTGTGTGTTTGTGTGTGTGTGTTTATATAAGGCAAGAGGGAAATGGAACATTTCTCCAAGACACCAAACAGCAAAAATTACACTTTATATTTAGGTAACAACAAAAACCAGTCCAAAGTATATACAGTATACAAACAATAAGAAAGCAAATCAATCCAATATTTAAGCTTCCTAACAGTGGCAAACAGTGCTTTTCCACCCATGACAATAATAAAAAGCAAGCTCTTTGCAGTGTGGAAACAGCCTCTATCCATCACACTGAGGCAGTAGCTTTAAGCTAAAAGCGCCACTGACTGATCTCAGATCAGAGTATCATAACCTCAGCACTAATTACACCCATGTGAGACCTAGAGGAAAGGCTGACCTCAGAGCTGCACTCACATTGCATTGTGACCTCGATGATGCAGTTCTCCTCTCCTACATCATTGCTGGCGGTGCACTTGTAGACCCCTGAGCTGTCGTGTGTCAGGTTTCTCAAGGTCACAATCTCTGGGTTCTTCAGATCTGAATAAAAAATAGAGGGGAAAAAATACATTTTTTGCAACTACAATCCATACAGTCACTTACATTAGGTAGATACCCAAAATTAAAGGGTGTATTATGTATAACATTCTATTATGAGTCAATATTACACAGCTCTCTCAGATATTCATATCAATCGCTGCTTTTATTTGCAAAACATGATGATACAAACTTTGCAATCTAGGGTTTATGTTGCCAGACAGTAAAGATTTAATTCATTCATATTCATATTTCAATATTCTTCAACCATCTACTGTATGTAGTTTGTTTAAGCTTGATTTATTTCAGCCAGTAAGGTATTAAACGTTTTTTATAGTGTTTACTTCTTCATTTCCCTGTGTACCACGTTATGCTTAAGAACACAATTTAAGAGACAGTGTCTATGAAGCAACCTCAGGGTAGGAGTCTCACTTTAAAAACACAATGCTGATGAAGCAGGATTTTGGTATTACTAACTCTCCAGGTTCTGGCACAACAGTGTTAGCAGCTCAGTCAGAACCTTAGCTATTGTACTCATGTTACCCTCATTGTCCCACTTTTTTTAGCATCCTCTTTACAGGCTTTAATTAAACAGAGTGTGTTAATCAAAGGCCAAAGCTTGTAAAATGTGTGTGTGTGTCTGTACTGATACATGACTCTGCTGGAAGTCCAGCAGATGAGTTGGACTGTAAACATTTTTTCTCTGGCCTTTGAGGAGGCACTTGTGTTTGTGATGAAGATGATGAAGGAGGATGAACTGAGTGCTCTCAGAAGCCCCCTCGCATCTTCACCGTTGCATCAGTCTAGAGGTGTTAGTCACTTGAAGTGACCTTTGCATTGCCAGGACCATTTTTTTTCACCCAGAATATAATACCTCCTCTATAGGTCCACCATCCTATCATTCAGCTCTCTCATCTGCTGTGAGCTCCAGGCCTGGTGGAGCATTTTTCAGCCAAAGAAAGCAAATTACAATGAACAGGTGTTCATTGATAAGGATGGTTAACTCTTGAGCCTGGGCAAGGGTTTGGTCCAACTCGTCTGTTGCACTGTATACAGCTAAAGGGATTGTAAAACAATACGGGCCTCTGATGAGCTGGTGTGTGCCTCAGAAATTATTGTTTTGGTCTCAGGTCCATCTGCAGCTGTTACATCAGACTCCAAATTGTGTTTTCTAGTAGTTCAGTAGTGGACACTAAATGCGAATAGTTAACTTTTAAAACTAAAACTGCGTATAGCTACAGATAAATGCATTTCCCATTACTTTGACATCTACAGCTTTGTGTCCAATCAAACTCTGCAACTGTTGTTCAACAGTTTGAATCAGTTGTTTAAGAAGTTCATGTTGTACTGACAACAATGTGTTTTGTGTGTTGAATTAGTGAAACAAAAATATTACAAATAATAATACATTTCAGAGTTTCACTTAAATTATGCCTAAGTAACGCTTAGTTCGTTTGTTTAGCCTACCTAATAGCCATATGTTCCAAAACTGTATCAACTGTACAAACAGCTCTGCTCATTGCCTGGCTGCATTGCATCTTAAGAACTGAAGAACTTCTTAAGTACTTATCAAGGCTACTTATTAGGCTGCTACAATCAGCACTTCTGTAGATTCTGTAGCTACAGATTCTTTCATCTGTAGATTTGCTAAGGTTTGCAAAATTTATGGCATCAGATCTTTGAAAGATATTTAATAATTACTATTTGAGACAAATAAATAGATATTTCCAAGCTATATTCCCAATAGGTGTTTTGGCCAGAATAGAGAATAATATGCACCAGACTTCATGTTAATGGTCAAAAGACTTTTAATACTGGACTCACCAATGAGAGCAAGTGGTGGTAGCTTCCCCACACTCTTGCCCTTATCCAGGACTCTCTCCCATTTGTAGTTGATGGGATCAGACCCATCAGATGACTTACAGCTCAGTTTGACATCACTGCCCTCTAGCAGTCTGCCCTCCATCCAACACCGTGGCTTAGAAGGTTTCACTGTAAATGACACAACATGGAAATGTTAATGTAACGTTACTGTAATGTTACTGATTGCTAATATTTAGCTAGCCATTTAACACTTATTCCAAGGTTTCCCAAACTAGGGTTAAACACGCAAATGTGCCATTCAGTTATTGAAATATTTAATTAAAACCAAATACGGTCAATAATTTTGCTTAAATGCACATAGTAATAAGTAGGTAAAACTTTCAAGTAAACAATATACACTAAACAAAACAACAAACAAATACCATCAAACTTGCACAAACATCACACTGTTATCTTTGTTCAGCCAATCAATCACAAGTGTGACATTCGAGGGTAAGGACTTTTTTGAACTCCCACCTGACCTAACACAGCAGATCTGAACTGACAGAGAACTCAAATAACAGACTCTGCTGCTTCAAAACAGCCACCCACTGGCCTCAGAACAGTCCCACTGGTATCCTGCATACACAAGCACTACTGTAAATTGTTCTAGGTTCAGTTACAAGGGCCTGTCTGGAGGGATCAGTCTAGGGGCAGAATGACAGTTAAGCGACAGACCCAAGATCTCTGTGGGCCTTTATAAGCCATGCTGACCCTGTCTGTAAACACACAAAGTCAGCTAGAAGATCTCACTTTAGACTGAAGAAATATAACAAAAGGACTATCTAGCGTCTAGTCCACACAACACAGTGCTATGGCCTAGTGTGTACTCTGATACATTCCTGATTATGCAAAATTGGCTTGCCACATCTTTCTTTCCCCATCATATCCTATTTTCTCTATCTGCTTTTTGATAAAGTGGCAAACAACAGGCTGAAAATAACATCATAATCTCAACACTAACTCGCTGTAATGTGTTTATATAGTGGCAGGGACAAAAGATTAAAGGAGAGAGAGAGAGAGTGATGGGGGTGGCGGGGGGATTATGTGAAGGCAAAATTCAGCTAATCTGCTTTGATATGTTAATAAATGAGAGAAATTCCAGTGTGGATGCCCGATTTACATCAATCCATCCACATTTTCTCTCTTTCTCAACTTCACATAAATTTCCAGGCCCTTTGTGGTTTGAATACTAATCTAACAGTGAAACTATTTTGGAAATACAATGAAAAATGCTTCACATCTTCAAGCCGCTCGGCTTAAGTTGTCAGCGCCTAAAAAAAGATGACAACTGTGAACCAAGGACCAACAAAACCAAAAAGAAAGATAGAGATGAGTTGAAATAAAAAGAATTATTTTTGTTTCCATTTTTTCCTTCTGGCTCAGCGTTGCGCGTCAGATATATTGCATTTGAATGACGGCTTGGAAGCGTTGTGGTATAATAATGGAAACCAGACGGAGCAAAATATCAAATCATAAGAAGCTCATCTGAAGCTCATTTGCGATGACAGTAAACTGTTTGGGTAGAAGAAGAGAAATCACACAAGCCCCCAATTCTGTCTCTTCTGTTTTTAAATGGCAGAGCTCAATCAACGCTCTCTCCACCAATCAAATTAACGTCCTTCTGCATTATCATCCAATGAGAAAAAACTTCATCAGCCACAAGCCAGAGTTTCTGGTCCGCTAAAGCAACTAATCATATTTCTAGATTATGAGAAATCGCATAATTTGAATGAGGCTAGCTGAGAGGAAATGTTTGCGAGCTGGTTCCTGGCAGATGTGTGCTCCGGGAGTCCCTTACCCAGCACAATGAGGTTGACCTGGCTCCAGTGGTATTTGCCACCTGTTTTGACCTTGCAATGGTATTCTCCAGAGTCCGTCAGCTGCAGATCACCGATCAGGAGGGAGGCATCTCCGTTTAGGTAGTCGCCTGCGAAGGACAGCCGACTGGCATGGTTGTCGTTGGTGTAGACCTCGTTATTGAAGAATGTGATAATCTAAAATGCGACAGAGGGAAAGAGATTTAAATATAGATACAATTGCTCATTTCTGGCAGTCTAATTTATTGCACAAGATTGCACAGATTGTTTATTCATATACAGTCAACAGAGAACAGGCTGCATTCTGGTTGTCATAACAATAGCAAAGTTTAAGATACATTTGATGCGTCTTATCTTCACACAATAGTCACATGCTCAAATCAGCACTGTTCAATGAAAAAGTTAGTGTTTTTTTCAAAACATTATACTAGACAAAATAGCAGTATATAAGAAACCCTTTTAATAATTTAACATGCATTAGTTTCACAAGCACTTATGTCTGCTAAAATTAATTTCAATCGTCTTCTGAAAATGTGAAAATTATTTTGGGATCTTTGATCATTCAAACAATTGCAGGAAAGAACATTTAGACTCTTCAGGTGTAAACCTCTAATCTATACACAAAAAGGCACTTTGTGTCACACAAAGGCACTTCTCCAAATCAAGCTCAACCTGCTCTGCCAGCTGCTTGTGTAAAGATGCTAAATGGCATCACACACACACACACACAGCTGCCAACACACAACTACACACTCAGTTTGACGGTGACATCTTCCTCCCCATCTGCAGTAAAGGACTAAACTCGAATTCCACAGCATTACACATCAACACACCTGCAGTGGTGTTCACCTGCTGGATCTACAGTGACTGCACACTTCTCACACCCACACGGTACTGCACAATGACAAAACAAACTCATTTACATCTCTGGCAAATGTCCTGTGCTTCGTCCTATATCACTGACAGTCATAACATGGTGTTCTTTGTCATGTTTATTTAAGTTAGATTACAACTGACTCTATCTTAAGAATATTGGAGATCTTCTTCAACATATTTTGAGCAAGTCAAGTCGGTATGGCATGAAATCAATGGGGAACGCAACATATTGTTAGCATTAGCAACAGCATTGTCCAGCATATTTTAAGTCACAGCATTATGCCATTGCTGTAAATTGGGAGCACATCACATTGTTAGCATTAGTGATAACGTTGTCATGTACAGAGCCCCTTAGAGTCTGCAGCATGCTGCTAAACACACCATAAACAAATGTTAACAAGCTGCGCGTTTACAGTTATACAATCCATACAAATGAACAAAAGAATAATTTATTCATGCCCTGAGGCTTGGTGTTTCTTCCTAATTACAAATTCAAAGATTAAGTTTGACTTTAATTAATGGCGCATCAAATGTTATCTTTCTTTTAAATATTACATGTGACGGGCAACTCGACGCAGAGGTATTGGAGACTGTGATGTCAGTATTTTTTAGCATTAACTTCTGATAGGAAATCTCAACTGAATATGAGCAGATCTGTGTTGACTTTCAAACAAAAGAGAGATCTTTGTCCGCTATAAGGAAGAATGAAAAAACGAATTGTAATCAGATAATAAATCAACTCATTGACTTCCCCTGATGAATTACTGTGGCAGCTACAGAAAGCATGACTGAACTTGAGGCTGTGTTACAACAATGTTAGTTTCACAGTAGAAGATGGTCAGATAACACACAGCTCTAACTGTATTTATGTGAGAAGAGAAATGAGAGAAAGTAGCTGTTTAGAGTGAGCATGAGAGAGAGAGAGAGAGAGAGAGGTGTGGAGAAAGCTGATTTAGACCTGTAATATATGCAGGTGAGGAAAGCTGACAGGCCTTCAACCATGAAACAGAGCAGCTATTGTGCTCCAAAGTGTGACTGTTTCTATCACTAACTGACACAACATTCAAAACTGTATGTCTGCATTGTCTGAAATCATGTCTTGCTATGCAGTTGCTGGCGTGGTCCCAAACCGCTTTAAAAAGAGCACACTTCCAAATCTCTATGATGTTCTGGTTCTAGCATACAGACTAAATCTGTTAAACCTTAAATGTAGGTTATGTCATTTTGTTTATTTGGTAAAGTAAATGATGAATATACTTATGCTGTCGTTGTTGTGCAAATGTCAAATAATGTCTCTATGGCAAGACTTTAAAAGCCAATTTTTGGAACATTGCCTCATTAAGGAATGACATTATGAAATAAGTTTTTTGAAAGTAATTTGACTTCAAAGGTTCTCCTACAAAAGATGATGTATTAAAAATAACATTTTTTGAAGATTTAGCTAAGATTGAAGATTTAGCTTTAGATTTAATAAAACTACAGATTAGTGATAAGTGATGATAATTCACAGCAAGATACAGACAATGCGACAGACGTGATGCTGGGAGAAAGACCAATGGTGAGAAAAGTGTAAAAACGCTGAGATCTCTCACCACACGCTGTTTGACGTTAGGTTTCTGCAGGAGCCACTCGATGTCCAGCGTTTGCCCGTTCGACTGCCAGAACTGATGATGGCAAGGCAATGTGGCGTTATCCCCGACAACCCGCTTCATCTCGGTCTGAGCCTCAGCTGAGAGCAAACTCAACAGCACTGTAGGGACACAAGTAGACAACAACAATATTCAATAAAACTGATGGAGGTGTACAAACAGGAAACAGTATAACATTAGTCATGCATGATTAGAAGGTTAGCAAAGCTATCATCATTGCTGCTTTGTCTGGTCCTGTCCCCAAATGCTTTGATGACATCATAGACAAATGAAGACCATCAACGGTTCACATTCAGTACACCAGGGCCTCTGTAAATGTGTTCATTCTGCCACAGGGACTTTGGGTAATTTACTGGAGGCTACCCGTCTTTGCTGGAGGCTTGAGTCGCATTATAGGCAGGCGTCAGGAGGATTTATGTACTAGTCGAGTCCCACAGGATCCAGGAATAGCATGAGACACAATTCTTTCCACCTGGTTAGATAAAGTTGTGGCGCAAACAATGCAACATACCATAGCTCTTAGCTCTGTCAGTCTAATAGGTGCGAAACCACCAGATATTTATGGATCTCAGGTATTAGCATAACATTGCACTTAATCTGCTGTTGAATATCTCAAATAACTGTAGCTGTTTATCCTATATGACCATTGCTAAAATGGATGCCAGCACCACGACAAACTCTGCTTGTGTAAATATTTTGACATTTCCTCCTTTAGCTCTACAACCCAAGGGAATGCACAGAGAATGCTTGGCTGTATTGCAAAGCAGAGCCTTAGGATTTAAAGACGTGTCATTTTAAGTGTGTTTCGTCTAGCTGTGCTCATTTGACACTCATCATTTCATGCTAATATTATGTGTGACACACGTCACAGGAAAAACATGGCTTGTGACTAGTTGCCGGACTCTATGAGTGGCTCCCACAACTATTTCTGGAGGATCATTTCTCGTCTCTTGCCCCCCTCAACAACCACACCAAGAGAAGGATTATAGTTTATTATCCCATCAAAGCACCATCTTTGGTCTGGAAGAATAGTGTCCAGTCAGAAAGAGTAGTTGTCAGCCAATGA
>JBAJNP010003672.1:0-37961 GCA_036877545.1 Yasuhikotakia modesta | reverse complement strand
GAACCTTGACCACTAATTCACACATTTCTCTACAAGACCTGCATCTAAGTAACAAAGCGCAACACTCCAGATTTCAGTGTGCAGTTATGCACATACAAAAATGTGTGCATTTCCAGGGCTCGTAATATTCTGACATTTATCCATTGATATTCACATTTATTATAGTGTTTAGATGTTTAATGGACATTTTAGATACTTTAGGTAATTCAGAGAGAAACGCACTTACATTAAAGGTCTCGGGATTGTATTTATTTCTCTGCTCAGCTTCTTTTTTTTCTCGTCTGCTCTCATAAAAGAAGAATAAAAAGAAAATTATGCAGAAATATTTCATCTAGGTCTTTTATTACAAGTGCCTCACTGACTTGTGTTATGTTTACTCAGGGCTCAGCTGAGAACTGGGTGTTGCATTATTTTGGCATTGGTTGGCTGTCTGCAGTGGTAGATGTCTGAGGTTGGACATCTGTGTGACATCACAGTACAAACTGACCAATAAGCATGTTTCTTTAGATCTTGTACATTTTCACTTTATATATAGTATTAATATATTATGTAGGAATATAAATAAGATTCCGCTTGATGTTTTATTAATTTCCCTTGTAATCTTATATCAGCATCAGAACAACATAACACATTTAGCTTACCGAATTAAACATTTATTATATTAGAGTTTTTAGTGTTTTAGTTTAAACATGAAGATTTTGTGTTGTTTTTATTTTGTGTTTAACCAACTTTAGTGTTCATTAAATATGCAAAGCGAATTATATATCAATTCAACCGCAGTGTTGCATCATCTAATATCATTTATGATGTTTTCGGGGGGGCTGCTTATAAAAATATTTCTCCTCAGTTGAGTTTGTTTTGTACACTGCTTTTATTTTAATCAAATGCCTTTTGTTTATTGTGTGATTCATATAACTGCCGATATAGAGATTTCCCTAATGCACATCCATCCGCTGATATAAACTTTTAATAGCTCTATATAAAAATGAACTACATAACTTGCATTACTATAAAGCATTAGGGCAGTTTCGCCTCGGTTCTCACGCTGATTGTGATTCACGGCAGAAATTGTGATTTGTGAGCCTGTGACATCAGTATTTGTGATGGGGTTAAATGCCGCAGAATATAAATTGAATGGGCGAAACGTCTTTAAAAACTAAATGATAAACATGTCCAGATGCTTAGATTAAATGCCTTTGCAGTGACCTGGATATGACAGAGAAACTTCTTGGCTGTGTTCCAAAACCTAGTGAGCTGAATACATACAATGTTTTCAATGTTTTAAGGTGTGTTATGCGGCAGACCTGAAGTCTGTTCCAAAAGGTGGGCTGTGTAATTATACAGCTGTTTGAGGTGCTGTACTTTCTTTGGGCAAAGTTCTAGGGTGTAAAATTTTACATAATGTCTAAATAATTTTTCTTGTTTAAAATTAGAAAGTTTCATTCTTGTGTTATTCTGCAGGGCCCAACCCTAGCTTTTACCATGTTCTGATTTAATGCAGTTTTTGCATTATAAATTATTTTATTTGCATAATGATTTGAATTAGAAAGGCTTAAGTTAAAGTTTGCATGCGTTTTGGAAATGTGTAATATTTTAGAATTTAATGACACTGACCCCCCCTTCCCTCAGCTTTCATAACAGCTTGTGTTTAAGCTGGTATTGACCCTCAAACAAATTTGTGCACAAGTTTAGTGACCTACAAACAGTGCAGAATTCAAAGTATATTATTCTATTAAATAATATTTTGTCATAGCTTCTATTTTATGCTAATAGATCCACTTTATTTTATCTTACATTGATTGCTCTGGTCTGCATGGGAGATGTAATTCCCCAAGGGTTGTGCTTTCAAAAATCTAATCATAACCGTAATTGTAAGAAGTTTCTCAATGAATTACACTGTAACTTTCCCTGAAAATGATCCTTTCGAGAGGGGCCCTATAGATTTAAAGACGTAAGTATTTAACAAAGAGTTCTGCATTAAGGACAAGCAAGCAAAATTTATCTTGTTTTGACACTTATAAATTACATGCCGCACAAATAAACTTTCTTTTCACATTTGGTTCAGGTCTTTTATCCACCAGCGTGCCTGACGTCAGAATCTCCTGGAAGATGTTGAGAAGTCAGCCTCATTTCATGCTTTATTACAGCCAGAGTTTATATTAGCACCAGACAGTCAATACAATCACTCTCTTCTCATTTGGCCATACCTCACTCCGCAAACTCAGTCGGACAGCGCGAGTCTTTTCATCTTCCGTGTCAGGTTTTTTCATTTGCCTTTCTGAAGGGAAATAATTTTCCTGCATGAGAAGCAATAAAACCGCAATCGCATTAGAAAGGCAGAGCAATCGATAAATCTTAAAGTGCTCAGAACAGAATCGCAGGGGTCGTTATTGTGTATTCTGCTGTCATGATCTGAGTGCTGTTTGCCATAGGGTTTAACTGTAATTACTGTAATTATGAAACACAGTAAGGAGCGTACGTTGGCTAGATACATGCCTGTTGTTTGCCTCTTTAGATGTTTGCGTGCATCATTTCAAAAATACGTTTAGGAGCTCGTCTGTATGTTTCTGTGTGACTTTAAGCTTTGGAAGAGAGCTGTGATTATTGTGGTGGTTTGTTTTGAATGAATTGTTGTTATTTTAATATGTAATACAATGGAGAATGTGATGTTTAGGAACTACGTTTAGCAGACGCTTTTATCTAAAGTAACTTACAATGTGAAAAAAACAATGAAGCGATATATCACAGGGAGCCAATAACACAAAGACTGGATGTGACTTTTTTTTTCCCATTACAGGAGTTTGTCCTGGGACTCCCGAACTTGCTCTGGAATGCTAGTATTCCTTCATTTTAACCAGATTTCGGCTGTGATGGTGAAGAGTGTGACAGGCCGGAAGCAGCAGTATGTGGGCGCAGAAAGAGACAGTGAGGAAACGCGTGATGAATGAGCTGACATTGTTGCATCATTTCAATTCAGTAAATTTAGCCAATAAATTCAATTCATGGGGTAATTTCACATCTCGGGAAATCCTGCAATAGATCTCACGCGGTTCTCCTGTGGTGTTCTGCATTGAACGCTTGCTGGAAAAGGAATGAAAATTTTCAGCTTCACAGCCCAAACAGTTTTTGTATGCACTTACAAAACAATAACCATGTTTACCCTGCATGTACTGTGTGAATGCAACATATATGAAAATTGCAAGCGCTCGGCACCGCGTGTCAGAGAAGTTGACAGGGTTGACCCGTTTGTATCCTTTACGCTCTATCACTTTTCATTTAAAGCAGCGTTTTGCTAACTATTTTATAATTTTAATGCATGCTGTTTTTATGACCTCGTAGACTACATGGAATATTTGTACCTTTAAAAAGACATTAGACACACCACAGAGGCATTTAAAATGAGCTAGTGGAGTGATTACAAATGGATATAAAATAAAAAGCAAATACAGTTCCATACAGTTTCTTCATCTGAACCCACTTCCTCAGAACTCATTGCTGAACCATATGCATTCAGACATGACTCCAACATTTGCAATTATCATTACAGCTGCAGGATACCATGTTTCATTTGCTCTCAAATGGGGATTTGATGAGGTTAAAGGTTTACTCCGTAATAGCACTCATGGTCTTTTTGAATAAATCTGTGGCACTGCAGAGATCTTCAGTGTGGCTTCCCTTTAGCAAGCTGAAGGGCTTTTAAACTCCAGTTCAAGTCTTCTAGGACTGTGGGAGGAGTCAGGAGTGATCGCACACACACACACACACACACACACACACACACACACACACACACACACACACACACACACACACACACACACACACACACACACACACACACACACACACACACACACACACACACACACACACACACACACACACACAAACAAACAAACATGTATGTGGTTTATTTGGACTCCACAAAGATGTAGAAGGGTGATGACATATAGGTCAGTTTATTCCAATTTTGGAAAAATAAAACTCAGGGCAAACTGATTAGATAAGTGTTTGACACGCATGGGGTACAGCATGTTCCTTTACACAATAATAACACAACTGAACTGAATATAAAGGAATATTCAACAGGAACGTTCCGGCATATTTTTTCCATTGTGACCACAGGCTGTCAGTATCCGCAAAGGAGCCTTGGGATAGACATTATTCCAAACATAAACGTGAAGTAAATCATAAAAAGGCAATTTGTTATGAATTATTTCTTCACTTTAATTTGTGTGGCTAACTGTAAACATTTCAGCCTGTGGGCAGATTGTACTTTGTGCATTTACGATTATAAATAAACATACTTTAGCTGTTTTTGACATATTTCGTTCTATTCTTCTCTTAAAAATCATTCAGACACACCATTGTTTTATAGTCAAAGGCTGATATGTTACAGCATCATATAAACAAAGTTATAAATGACTTTGTAGCATACAGCCTTTTGTCTGTAACAAATGAAAAACAGCCTTTTGTTACAGACAAAACAAAAAGCTACAGGCAAATAGAAGCAGAAATATCTTTTGTGCACCTTTAAAAAGAAAACTTTTTTTGTCAAAGTGTAGTCTACACAATTAAAATGTGAATGAATAGCATTTAATAGCATATTTTTTTTAGTATGTCTTTTTCTCATGTCTCTGCTTAAAACATATTATTACCATATTTCTGCTTCTGTGAGAGAAAGTAGGAGGTCAAAGGCTACATGTGTTTGTAGGGCTCTCAAGAAGCAGATAAAACATAATGAAGCTCTATAAATGACAGGAGGGTCTCCCTTTTTCTCTCTCTCTCCATCTCTATATAGGTTGTAATACTCCTTGCCCTGCTTATAATCTGACATTTAACAGCACGTCAGTATGTTGTTTGGTGTCTGTACAGCATTGTACAGAATTCTTATGCTCCAGGTTTCTGTTCTCACAGGTACACAAGTTATTAATAGATCAATAGTGCAAAAATATTAATGAATTTATGCAAACACAACACTGTATGCAGGCAAAGGTCAGACTCTCATGTCTCATGTATTTGTTTTGTGGGCAGTTGTAAAACTTATTGATTCATTTAACTGATCTCTGCTGCGTAGCTCCTGTTTTTTTCCTCGCACTTCAGGCAGTAGCGGTTGTTTGCTAATATTGCCTCTTGAATTTCATCAACCAGATGAGGGAATAATTCACCCAAAAATGAAACATTTCCATCATTCACTCTCATGCTGTTTCAAATGTTCATGCATGATGCTGTTATTTTTCTGTGGAGCACAAAGTGAGACCTTTAGCAGAATTTTTATGCAGCCTCCTTTAACACAGACAGTTTACCATATCTGTATAGCCTCTAAAAGGACAACAAAGAACATAAGTAGCTCATGACCATGACCTATATTCTGTTTCTTCCAAAGCTTTTCAATATAAACAGCCTGAAATTTCTGAAATGTAAGTGGTTATGCAATAAGCATCTTCTCTTATGCATATTTAATGTGAAGCACATGAATATGATCAAAATAGAAGATTCAATTTTTTTTTGACAGCCACAATCACTGTGAACTGTTGTTGTGTGTCAGTGTGTTGAATGGAAAAAATGACACCATATAAAAGGTTTGAATTACATGACTAGATGGACAACTTTCTATACGATTGATACTTATTGCTTTACAAATGCTAAAGATGCTGCGTTTGGAAAAACATTTTTGGTTTTGAATGTTATTTGAATGAAACTATTTGTAGATGTTTTACAATGTGCTCAGAAGACAGTGAGGTCAGAAGTAATGGCTAGAGAGCAATCTACACCTTTATTGCATCTTCTAGAACATCTACAATAACAGTGACAAGGCATCTATTGATTTTTTTCTTTATCTCAAGGTCTGGGAGTTTTGACATGTTTGCGGTTTTGTTTTTGTTTGAAAGTTTCCAAACAACGCAGCCAAACCACAGGTTGGCTTTTTATCTCGAAACAAAAGAAACATTCACAACTTAAAGAGCAAAATATCTTGTGTTTTCTCTTCAGTGTCTTGTTTGGTTGCAGACCACCACTGTGGTAAATTTGTAATGTTTATTCTTGCGACGTTCCATCCGGAGCCTCTTTGTTGTCGGTCTTCTGTGGATATCTGCAAAAAGAGCCCTTGACCGAAAGCTTTTCCTTTATGCAAAACTATAACAAAGAAGCAGTCAAGGCCTGGCTCTGTTGAGACACAGTAAAAGCATCTCAGTGAAGTGTATCCGGCTAACAGGAACTCATTTACATGAACTGCAGGTTTAAAAGCATCCGTTCAATAAATTGCCATGTGTACTTTTCAATATTAATGTGTAAGCTAAGTCAAATTTTGGAAATTCCAATACATGTTTTATTTACGTCGAAGAAATAGCGAACAAAAATCAGTTACCAAATTCTTAATCATGTTTTAAAGAAACAGCAGTGATTTAGTCTTGTAAGGCGTCAATATAGAAACTTTCACAAAGGAATTATGGGATGGATCCCTGCGGACTACAAAAAGCTACCAGGACAAAAACAACAATAATAAAAAGCTGAGAGATTTAGAATATCTCAACATCTGTCACTCCCAAAACTACAGCCAGTGAGGCTGGAGCAAATTGTATAGAAAGATTAGGATAATGTTGTTATTGTTGTTGTTTTTTCCCAAGAAAATGGATTCCTGTTTTTGCCAGGACAAATGTAATCTTCTTTTGTTACTTTTTGCTACTTTTGTGTTGCATGATAACTGTAAAATAGTGCCATAAATGATTTCTGTCAGTGTTTATGTGTAATATATTGCATGTATCTTTTAAATTATGAAATTTTCAGGACTGTGAAACATTCTCCACAGAATGTTTTAAGTTGAACAAAGGTCAAACACACTTTATTAGATTTCCAAGCCAATGGCAGTGTGTACCTTGAAGTCTGGACACACAATTTTGCCTCACTTTTAGAATGCAGACCACATAAAAATGAGTTAAAACTGTTGTGGCCTAAAGGTTAATAAAACTTGAATTGTAACCCAGAGGTTGTGGGTTCGATTCTCAGTGCCAGTAGGAAACAACCTTGAGCAAAGCACCTTACCTCAAACTGCTCCCTGGGTGTTGCAGTTAATGACTGCCCACTGCTGTGTGTGTGTGTTCATGGTTAGCTGTCTGTGTGTACTAGACTACTCCTAATATGTGTGCACTAACCTGGACAGGTTAAATGCAAAAAAAATTGCGAGTTTTACACTATACTTGTGTCACTTTCATTTGTTTGAATGTCAATTTTTACATTTGTTTCTATATTTTGTGTGTATATATATATATATATATATAACTTACTGCTATATATGCATACATATGCATAATATTATTTTTGTTCTTAGGTGTTTTTTTTGTAGCAGTTTACTGTGTGATACAACTTTTGGATCTTGGATGTTTGAACTACTAGAAACTTTAGAGTAAAATTGCTAATCACTATAAAAATGTTTATTTTAGAGCTCCTTTTAGTACTAATTTCTGAGTACTTCACTACAAGCCCTCAGTGATTGTTTTTATTTATTTAATTATTCATTAGAAATTATCGATGCTGCCTGATGATTGGCTAGAAGGGCTTCCGCATTGATATCATTAATTTAAAACACTATTATGGGGTAAATATGGGTAGAGGTACACAATTTCTAGCCTTTTCATACTTTAAAAACTTTGCGATATCATTTTAAAGGTGGTGACAACTTTTTCCTCATGTTGGCAACATGCAAATGCGTTCCGTTCTTTTGGCTTTGGGGTATTTCGTTAATTGAGAAAATGAGTCTGTTACTTCATGCTTCATTAGGAGAACGTCTTATTCTAATTCTTTTTATCTCGATGCCTAGATGCAGCAGCCAATCAGTGCCAGAGGCCTCGTATGCTGGTTTTCTGCATATGAAGATAATGCCCTCTAGACAACCAGGTTAATTAGAGAGGCCAGTTCTAATCACCAACTCATTACAGATATTAATTGCCACTGTACAAACCAGAACAACTACATTACGTCTGTTTAATTATCGACTGGTTGAAGTCATATAGCTTTAACTGATTTGTGTTGGTTGGTGATTTTTACAGTAGAGAAATGACTAACCAAAGCTGGTTGTGTGCTAGAAAGCAATTCTGGCCGTTTGAGTGTTTAGTCAAAATTTCAGCACTGTGATTTAGCCGTTATCTCTATATAAATTGCATGCATTATTCAGCGTGTGGACTGGGCAGCCCGTTTGTGTTGTCTTTTGTGTGGTTGCTGTTTGCTCACATAAAGCCCATTTGGACCCTGATTTCTGTAGTGTTCTCAGTGAAGCTGTTTGAGGTGGTCAGCTTGTTTCTCAGTCTTGCTCTCCAGGTGATTTCTTTTAAAAGATTTGTGCGCTTGCCACTTTTAACAGGTTGGGAAACCAGCTAAGCCAGGTTAGGCCAGCAAACCAACAAAAGTACACTATCACACACACACACACACACACACACTTATCTATCTAAATGAGAATATTTTCAGAGATGCCTTAAAATGCTACCTAGAGAGACAGCCCACTAGGTTTTGAAATGCAGCCATCATCAAATTTCTCTCTCTCTCTCTCTCTCTCTCTCTCTCTCTCTCTCTCTCTCTCTCTCTCTCTCTCTCTCTCTGTCTGTCTTTCTGTGTCTCTCTCTATCTCTCTGTCTTTCTCTTTCTGTGTGTCTCTCTCTCTGTCTCTCTCTCTCTGTCTCTCCATGTCTGTCTGTCTGTCTGTCTTCTTTCTCTTTCACTCTCTCTCTCTCTCTCTCTCTCTCTCTCTCACTCTCCCTTAATATACAGTTTCATTAATCTGATATATTTATAGTGAATGGTATAAGAGTTTGTTTGAGACTGGCTGTGGCCTTGATGTGCCTATATTCAGACAGTGTGACCTGGATCTCCATTCAGCCCAGATTCTCATCATTTATATTCCTGTGTGAACGGTCTGAGCAGAGCACTGCTGGCCTGCTTTAACAATCAGGGGTCTAATGCTTTTAATGCAACACAGAACAGAGGGCAGTGGGACAGTTAATGAAGGCTCTTTATCAGAGACCTGTTACAGGGGCTTGTCTTGACATTGGTGAGGAACAGTAACTGTATGGATACAGATTGTCAGACTGGACTTAACTTTAACACGTTATGTTAAACCTAGAACTTATTTTCTTAAATACATGAAGTTAAGAACATTAATGTAACGATTTGATAAATCTCAACATTGTACCAACATCAGTGCAAAAACTTTTTGTATGAGATTGCAAGGGTTTGCTGTTGCTACAATAGGTGGCTGGTTGTGTGGCTGCTGGGGTGTTGCTATGTGGTTGCTGGCGTGTTGCTAGGGTGATGTCTAGATGGTTGAAGAACCAATCATCACATCTTTGTATGATTATATTAATATATTTTTATTGTTAGATCGTTCAGGTCGGCCCTTAAACGCAAACCTTTTGGATATATTTCACCCAAAAGCAATGGTATAAGCGGTAGTACATCACTGGTGGTCTGTTGTTAAGATTTGTGCTCAAATGATCTGGGTTTGTACTTAATTATATAGCTAATTATATAATAAGGTATCTGTCTATATTAAGTGATAACCTAATTGATTCTGTTTATGAGTTTGCTAATACAACAAATTGCCTCTTAAAACTAAATGCCTCAGAAATGATCTAACATACACTGCGGCTACAAGTGGTTAATTAACTCCCCTTATCGCGTGGAATGTAAAAGCTAATTAAATGAGTGGTGATATTCTAGTTCATAATTTGATGAGTTAATATATAATCGTTCTAATCTTTAAAATTTGACCCTCTTTAAAAAGAACAGGCTATGAGAAAGAGTGTGTGATGATGACAAACTTCAGCGGCTGGGTTCTGGCTCCCTTGACAATCTTGCAGGAAATACTTCATTATATGTTACAGCGTTGGAAATGTGTTGTTTACTGGCCTGACAATATGTCTGAAAAACACAGAGACACTTCTTTAAAACTTTGTGTTTTGGTACATTGATTTGATAAAGCCGGTGCAGCCTTTGCTTTGAAAACATAATTGCTTCTCAATAGCTCGTAATTTCAAATCCTGACTTGATCTTTGTATTTTCTTCAGCCCCTGCAACACTTCAAAGTAATCATAAATTGGGTCATATTTGTCAGGGAGAGAATCCTTACCACTTTCAGGAAATGTATTCAGAGTAGCAGTACACACCAAATTATTTCAGAACTCGAAGCAAACGCCCTTCAGGAATAGCAAGTAATTTTGTTTGCAAAATCCTCGCCTGGATCTCGGGTCACCGTCATGACTAAATCTTTGGCTGCTTTATTGTTCATTTTAAACTTGAAAGCACACTGCTGATACAGAACGTAGATCAAACTGAGAGAGATTATAAACCAAAACCTCCAGCTGTTGGTTGCACTGGCCTCTGGGAGCAGTTTCAGTCAGATGATATTATAGTGGGTGGAAGACATTGTCTAGTTTGTTACGTTTATAAGCAAGGTTACGTAGCCTGTCGTCTTATGTGCTACGCCATAAAATAATAAAGCAGATTTTTGTGCATGATATCCATAGCCTGTAATAAAACTGATTCCTCCCGTAGGAGCTCAAAATGAGATGCTTTTATATCTCATTTCATAGCATCTTTTTGACAGCATGAGATTAAATGGAGACTTCTGCATAAGTCTCTTTCTTCTTATTTTTCTCTTGAGAAAAAGAGCCCAGTAATCTCTCAAACTGTGCTCAGATTTGCCCCAAATAGAAATGCTCAAATATTTCTCATAAAATCCATAATTGTTTTACTTGAGCTGCGCCACCTTATTAATTGTATATAATCTACTGGCAATTGTCTGTTTTTTTTTACTTCGTGTTATTTGTCCTAAGGAATTTTAGGAAAAACATCTAAGATCTAAGATGATGTGTAGATGAAGCGTATCTGACAAAAACGCATTTATTCCAGCATCCTTTCTAATATAAGGCACAGGACCGATCTGTCAGGGTTAAAGCGTATATTTCAGCTTCATTTAACTTTTGCCAAACAACTTTTAGGAATTGTGTAACAAACAAACAAGCAAATGCAGATCGTTCTTCGAATAGACGCCCAGCATGTGGCTTTTCTCTTGTGATTTAATATTCATATGCTATTCAAAGCCCCTAACATTACAGAGGCACACACAGAACTTTTTTCACCTCCCAAGAGTGAACGACAACACGGTGCGACACAATAAAATGGGCAAATATATAAGCAGCGCACAGATGTAAAGGAAACCGTGTTCAGACAGGTGCGGGTGCAGTGCTGCTGTAGACGGTTCAGGTAGGAGATTTTTATGCCCCGTCTACCAGCGACTGTAGTTTCTTTCCCCAAAGCGCTGCACAAGTCAGCAAAGTAAATAATTCATCTTTCACGGCCCCTGTTTCCATTGCAGAAGATGAGACATCTTGTATTCTGCTCCACAGGAAGTGTTTGAGGTGGAGACAAATAGATGCTTGTGCAGTGGCAATGCTTAAAGTTTTCTCAGGCTAAGTGACAGTTGCATAGGACAGCGCTCTCAAATAGGCTGCCGGGCTGACAATAACAGAATGGGTCAGAATACTAAACGGGTGTTGAGAGGAAGAGTGCAGTGTCACAAACGAAAAAAAGAGAAAACGAGACGGAGGGATGCAGGTGATGCAATTGTTTCAGTCTGTCCTGTGTGATTTTATATGTAAAAAAATGTGTGTGCACATATGTGTGTGTGTGTGTATCCTATGGAGATGCACTTGACATGCTCCTCATATCACTGATGTGCCTCAAAGGATTCTGGGTAACTAGGTTTTTGCTCTTCAAGGAACTTTGTGAATACACACACACACACACAGTGTAAACTATATATGTAATTTGTATATAGTACTATATGAGTACAAACCACAGTCTCCTTATGTATTTGCAGCAGTAAGTTTATAATAATGATTTATAAATTGAGCTGTTGGGTCCAATTTCTCATGAAATGTCAGTTTGGTTAACATAATACGGTGTGTTAAATAACCTGCAATTTTATGTTTTACACAGATGCCAAATATTACAGATTGCCGCTTTAGCAAGTTCCTTGAAGAGCAAAAACCTAGTTACCCAGAATCCTTTGAGGCACATCAGTGACATGAGGAGCATGTCAAATGCATCTCCATAGGGTCATGCATGACAGAAAAACATCCTATAAAGTGAAAGAACAGAGATCAGGAGAAAGTCTAAAAATGAGAAAATTAACTGTAGGGGGGGCGTTTTTGACGTCAAGTATTAAAATGTACAAATACCTGACAGACTTTCCATTGGGAAAGAGTTTCCTTTGGAGAGCCGTTTAAAGTGTTCCATTACTGAGGAGATGGGCAGGATGTACGTCTGCGTGTACCTGCAGTGAGCTGTATTCTATTTTAAGATTTTATGTAACCTTAGGGGATCATAACCTTTCGGTCATTATCATATAATTATGAGTCACATACTTGTGCACCGCCGGTCCCTAGCGCCCACCTCACAAATGATGAGAAATGTACACAAGGGACTCTGCTGTTCAGATTTCATCGCGCTAATTGGGTGCTGTGCGCATTACGTGACGTAGCGCGTAGCTGATACAGTTAATATGGATTTCCAGTTGACTGCTCCGGGCTATTAAAACACGGCAGCATCAGAATGATCTCTGATATCATCTGTCGTTCAGATTACATGGCTGGATTTGAGAAGAGTGGATGAACTTCAGAGCACTTCAGACTTTTGTGTGCATAAATGAGGACACACCGCTTTACTGCCTTGTAGATTAACGTATGATACATTGTTTTAATTATTTTCCTCCCTGAGGTTTTTGTTTAATGTTGGTCGAGTGTTTTGCATCAGTCATGTAGTTTCCAGGATTATTTTCCACACTTATAGGTCTTAGAAGTAAATGCGTTTTTCTTCCCGCTGTGTCTTTAAGACTCGCATTGTGCTTTAAAAGGCCTCTTTGTTGACTTCTGTGTAAATGCACCATTCACACTTGAAATGAGCGGTAGCGCTTTGCTGTTCTTTTAAAGGCAAGCTGGTGGTTTTACTGCAGAGTCCAGTATTGTTTATAACTGGTGTGTTCTACATTAAACGTCTCTATGCACATACTGCAGTACATTGAGACAGTTTCTGCCCTGAAGCGCACAGTTAAGATCAGACACAAATGATCGCAAACTAGTAAAATAATACTAAAGAGGTTAATACTGAACACTAAAACTGAAGATGAATAATAAACAAAAGATGCTTGTTAACATTTTGATGTTTGCACGTTTTGGCTCTTTTCCCTCGATTTTACGTTTATTATTAGCTCTAATATTCCCTGTATAACATTTGTGATTGGTGGGCCAGTTTCTGAACAAGCAATAAAAGTGAATAGAAGTTGTTTAAGTTTCCACACAGAAAGCGATGGAGGCTCAGAGCAAGTCGTTTCTGCAGAAGAGTTTCAGCTGAAACTACAAACTCTGTTATGATGTCTTACAAAATGCGTAACTCATAGTGGATCATATTATAGTCCATAGCAATTTGTTTTATGTTGTTGTGGGCGAAACATAGCCTGTTTCTCATCCCAAGATATTGTTAAACAGACTGCTGTCCACATCATTCCCCTTTACCTATTATTAATTATTGATCAGACAAAAAACCACAACGGGGATTGCAAGTCAATATTTAATCAAGAGTCGCTGCCTGGATCCAGATCGGAGCAGAAAAGAGCATCATTATAACACACAACAGTCTATGATGAGATTTCATCACGCAGTTGTTTTGGTCAAACATCTCAGGGGAATTTTCAATGCTATATACAGGTAGCATTAAAAACGCTCGTCCCAACAGCCTGTCCTCTTGTCTTCCTGGCTTTTCGGAATGAAGGAGGGATGAAAATGGCAAAATACAGGATGCGAGGACAATGTTCTTTGGGTTGAGAGCTGTTGAATTTGTGTTGAATTAATGAAGCCTCTGTTTTTCAAAGATCTGCCAGCAAACAAGCTAAAATACACAAAAATAAACATGAACAGAGAAGAATTAGTTTAAAGTAAAGTGTAATTGAAACACCGGCATTTTTGTTTTGGAGAAGTTTCAGAATTACAGCCTTTTATGTTTATTATAATGTTTTAATTGTGCTTGATGGTGGGAAAAGGATTAAATATAATACTAATAATACAATATATTCTTCTAGTAATTCGAAGAACAGTTTGTTTATTTTTAAGTATTGTTTTTGCCCACTAAACTTTATTTTAGTGTTTAAGTAACAGGCTCAGTGTTTTTCAAAGTGTTTGTTGTATATTTCATTGTTGCCCATCAAGGTTTAAAAAGACGTGTCTTTAAATTGTAAGAACACATAATTGTTTTATGATTGCCAAGGTAGAACAATTTCCACGTAACGATTTTGTTTTCTACTCAAATGATGGTGTTATAATGTCCCACATATTGATCCTGGTAGTAACGGTGTCATTGTAACAATTTCTGTGCTAAGCGAATTAAATGTTCTTCTACAGGGTCTATGGAGAATAAAAGTGAATTATCAGCTACAATGCTAAAATCATTAGATTTGTAATCAGGTGGTCCGTCAGTCTTGTGGGCTTTTCAGCCATAGTTTTGCAGGAGATTAAGGGTAAATGTTGTCCTGATGTCATTCAGCTATTAAACAAATTGCGGCTAATCTTTAAAGAACAATCAATACCTTTTGTGTGTTGTTAGTTCAATGTATATTGTCAATGTTGTGCCATAAATGGCTCAAAAAGTTATTTTCCTTACAGAATTTTAGGAGAGGGTGGTGAGTAAATGTTTTGTCTGGAATATCCTGTGAAATATCAAGTCTAGTGGAATCTGCAAACAAGTGATGTTAGACTTTAGATAACTTAGTAGTTAGTTAATTTACTAACTTGGGTGAGCCAAGTTTCTTAGCAAGAAATTCATAACAATCATTGTGTTTCCAATCTGATGTCAAAAGTCAAAGTGGTAAAATAGTTCACTTTTATTTTGAAAGATTAAAATAGAACTTTTGACCTTCTAAATACTTAGTTAGAATAAGAGTTTGATTTTTTTTAAGAACTCTGTCTGATACGTCTTTCTAATAACTAATACTTCTAAGAAACTAATTTCAGTGTTACTCACATATCAGGGAGAATCAAATTTTTGCAATTACTTTTAATCAACTTAAAAATAGGCCCCAGGTTGTTTTATTAGACAAATTTTATTGGACATTAATATCCCTCCCGTTGTAGGGAAGTGTATTTCATCACATTAACTATTTACGTGTTTCACTTTTGACATCAAGAAGTCTTATGTATGTGTGTTCATTTTAAACTAATCTATTTTGCTTCAAAAGATAAAACCCAACATGCTTGCTTGTATAAATGTTTTGTTTGTTCAGAACTCTTGTGTTCCTTTCAGGTCAATGGCACGTTATGAAATGATGTCATCTAATGCAGTACATTAAGTGTAGTTGTTGTGTCCGTATACACTTTGGGTCCAATGTATGACATAATTCATCAAAGAGAGCCGCTACAGTCTCTAGCAGAAGTGTCACTACATCAACCGCAGACAGTGGCAGCTAACAAGATCAGAGATGCATGACAAAAGACTTTGGCCGTGTTCGTGGACTGAAATGAGCCATAGGAGGGAAAGCAATTCCGGTTTTGGAGGCTGCATCTTACTAGGGAATGTGAAGGACAGGTGCACTCGGATTGGATTAAAGGTCGGGATGAAAGAGGAACGCAGGTGATAGGCCGGAAGGTTGAGCAGAGATGAGGTACACAGGAAGTGCTTCAGGTGCAACAGTTTGTAACACATCTGGCATGGTGAGGGGGGCCGTTGAGGGGGGCAGAAGGGGGGGCGGAATAGGAAGTTCCCCGGAAACGACACACGGAGCAGAGAGTGAATGAGAGAGGAAACAAGGCTGATAAAAGGTGGCATTAGAAAACGATGAGTGAAGGCAGGGTTTGTTGTCTCCTGGTGCGCGACAATCCAAAACTAAATTAAATGTCTTATATGGTGACCTCACATTGTGACTTGTGTTAAAAACGCATGCACCCAGTCTGCCAAATGCCACACTGGGCCAAAGGAGATCAGATTCTCTTAGTCACCTTCAGTGGTGGGAATGAACAAACTCACACTTTGAAAAGATGAAATGAAATGTCAAGAAGCTACAGAGGATGTACATTGAACTGAAAGTACAGTAGCTGGTCTATTTACCTGGTTATAATGCAGAGTTAGCGTGGTAAAATGAAACCAAAAGTCGTATGCTTTAAAGCAAAATTGCTACTGCTAGCAAAATCTATGTTTTGTTTTTTGATACTTGATTAACAGAGGATAAAATGTTGTGCTATGGAAAGTGTTGTACTAGCACTGATACTGAAACTGTATAGTTCTCATTACAGGTGGAATTCATGAATACTTGATTAGCATCTGTTAGCATTCCTGTCCGTCTCAACAGCTTTTGCTTTGCTTTTAAGTGGTGGGTTAAAGACATCAGGGTCATTAATGAATATGATTGGCTTACAAGGTGCTTCAATGTGATTCAAGCTGATGTTGTGCTTTCTTCAGTGGTCCGGATTGTTATCCATTAATAATAGATTCTAATATTGTAAACATCTCTCAGTCCATGTTTTAGGGCTTTAAATATCTGAAGGACATGTTTGGTTAAAGCACAAGGGCCCAGTTTGTACAGACTGTCTGTTTTTGCTACAAGAATGTCGTATTAAGCAAAGATTCAGTGCAAATTTATGTCTGTATCACCTACAGGCCACAGAGAAATCCTAACATCTGTGCCAAACTATATTTAATCGTGCCACTGTTCCTTCCTCTTTAACACCAGCAGACAAAGGAAAATCAAGTGAGAAAGTAGGACATTTATAACCCTACAGCATTCCTGTTGAAAGAGGAATAGGCAGGCAGAAGTGGTTGTTTGGTTTATATGAAAGATGCTGTCTCAACATATCGTGCTGTTTTCTGCAGAGTGACTCATATCAGACGCTATACAGTGTGTGTCCTGTTCTTACTTGTTTTGTGGTTAAAATGATGCAGAGTTTACATGATTACATGCTCAGAGGATCATTTATGGTGCCTTTTGTGTCATGCTGTAATTTGACAGTGGGAAAGGGTGGAACATGCAAACGTTGACTGAATTTTTTTTTCTTTAAACAGTCAGTAAAGCGAAGTATAAAATAATGTCTGGAAACTGTTGAATATGAACAAATAAAAACGTTAACAGCAGAGCTTTTGCTATGACAAACAAACTGCGTTTCACAGAGAGGTATGAATTCAGAACGACATGAGGGGTCAGTAAATGCTGACTGCATTTTCATTCCTCTGTTAACTGTCTATTTAAGGTCACAGTCTTTGAAATAATGCACCATGCAGGGCTGCAGTAATGGTCCATTAAGAATCACGTTACTGCATTAAAGATTTGAACGTGTCTGCAGTATTTCTTTTGCCAGTTCCTCCGTCTTTTGCCAGTTCCTCCATTTGGTTTCTTTTATTCTCTTCCTGTCTTTATTGCTCGCACCACGGCTGAGGATCCTGGACTTCTCTACAAGTGGACCTAAAGTGCCCATATTTAGTTTCATTATTCTTGGCCTACTGGGCTGGGCGCTCTGTTATGTTATGCTATATAATCTGCTTGTCAAGCCGATCCACTCTGCACACGAACGGTATCCTTCACAGTTGCCGTGACTTTGTATGTGATTGATTTTCCCGCTTCTGTCCTGACAGCCTCACTCCAGCACAGCATAAGTGCTGGACCTTCACCCTCTTTATGAGAGCCGCCTATTTTGTGGAATTAAAGATGCCTCTCTGTGCGCTTATCAAGTGAGGTTGAAACCACCTTCGGTTTTGTGCTTCGACTAAAAGCTAAATCACTGTCTGAAAGCTCTAAACATGCTAGTCCAGCAACTCTAGGCATTGCTAACCTCATTTTTACACCAAAACAAGACTGTATGATTTATTATTTATAATTAAGTTGTGTCTATAAATCGCTTTTAAAAAATTCAAGTCAAGTTTTACCCAAAACAAAAAATTCTGTTATCTGATTTTTAACCCTCATATTAAACCTGTCTCACTTTCTTTTATCTTTAGAACACAAACGGTCGCCAATATCCCGGATGTTCATTTCCATTAATGAGGGAGAAAAGAGACTGAGGCTTTCAAATTGAAAGTGATGACAAGAAGCACTATTACAAAAGGTCTGTTCCTTATTCAAACGTATCATATGGCTTTAGAGAACCGACTGTATAATGGAATATATCACACATAAGTCGTGTAGTGCTTTAATTATTTTAGCTTGATAGTCTCAGTCTGTATTCACTTCCATTAAATGGATTCTTAAACATAAAAAAAAATAATTTGCATGCGTTTTAAATTATATTGTGTGAATTAATGGACACAGATAATGTTTGAATAAACTAACATTTTTGAATAAACTAACATTTTTGAAAAGTTTTGAATAAACTTTTTATTTACATATAAGTAAATAAAAAGAGCAGTTTTGTAATGTAAGGTTACAGATGATAAACATTATGCTGAAATACAGCATGAGGAGATTAAGATGTGAGATGTGTATGAGATGTGAGAGAAGGTGTATGATTAGTATATTTGTCATTTAAATTCCAGCACTTCCACTCCTGAGCAGCAGGGGGCAGTGTAGGCGAGGCTGTTTGCTGTTTCTCCCTTGAAGCACAGTGCTTACAAAAAGACTGTTGGAGTGCAGACAGGCTGAGAGAGTCTTAGTGCCTGCATTGTTTCTACTTTTGTTCCAGTCTCTTCTTTATTCCATCTTTTTGCATATTTGTACTTCCACCAAACAAGTAACAGGGGAAGTTTCCAGGGTAGCTCCGGAGAGGAAGGGCACCGCTTAATTGCTCCAAGCTGTTCACATGCATAAATTCTAGGCTAAAATGAGAAGACGAGTCCCAGATGCCTGTTTCTTCATTTTACCAAGCCCCAGCGTAACAGTTTTTGTGCTGCATTGTGTATTTGATATGAATAACGTGCCTGGGAATCCTAAACCGGCATCCCACATTGAGGCTCTTTGTCTGAAGACTGACTGCTCACAGATGCAATCGAAAATAATACATTTGTGATGCGATATTGCATCATTTCTTTAATATAAACACGTACTGTACATGCATACTGTTGGATTGAAATAGTTGATTAGAATTTCACTATAATATAATCAGATTTGGAACCAGACAATTTCTTTTCTATTTTGCAGAACGTTTCAATGTCTTTCTTAATTCAGGGGTGTAGCAGTCAGGGTTGTGTGTAATATCTGGAGAGAACTCTCCATTAGCATTCTCATTCATCTCAGTTTTGATTTGAAATCTGCTGTCTTGTCTCATGGGCACTTAATTCAGCATCCAGGTTTTTCTGAGCTCGTGCCATAAATGTCATGTGACTAATTATTCTGAAACAACAGCAAAACAATTGGCTGATGATGCCACAAGAACACACACAGCGCCAAAAACCTCCTCATGACGCTGAACATGGCTTTGATTACAGGGCCGTCCAAGAGGGTGTTGGGGCCTAGGGCCAGCAGAAACGGGCCACGCTGGGTGGGGTGGTGGTGTTGGGGCTCCACCTCCCCTCAGTCCGTTTACCATTGGCTCCCTCCTCAAGTGTGGGGCCTGGTGAAGCTACACCAGTTGCATCACCCAAAAGTTCCTGTTTGTTGATAGTATGCTTTGACCATCAACAGACAACACTACAGCATAATGCTACACCTGTAACAGTGTTAGCATCTGTGTTAGCAGTTCAGATTGTTTGACAGTTGGCTAACACCACACAGATACAGCTCCTGTCTGTCAAACAGACAGGAGTCAAACAGATTCGCATATATTTGTCCAGGAAAATCATGATCAAACTTGTTAGCTTAAATTATGTCTCTGTTTCTCCTGATGATAAGACTCTTTCTTCTTCTTTCTTTGTATGCTTAGACTCCTGGCTGTCGTGTTCAGCAGCTGCCTCATGATGGCTCTATGCCTGCCTTCGGTCCTGGCAAGGAGATGGTACTAACCTGAGGGCACTTGGCATGTCCGCACAGTGGCTGCTATCTGCCCCAGTGCCCCTCCACTGCTCCTTGCGGTTCTTCGCTCTGCTTCCCAGCATTAATTAAAGTTGGATGCAGCCGAAGTGCTGCGGTTAATACCCTCAGAGGCCGCTTCCCTCAGGAGACATCCCAACGGTGAAGTCATGAATAAAATTCCTGTTGGTGTTTGGGATTAGTCGACTTCTCATTTTTCCTGACCCTTAAAAACATCCTGGCTGTTTGTTGACACAGTAAACGGAGTGGGACACTGTTTGCATATAAACGCCATTTTTGAATTATTTAATTGTCCTTGGTTTTTAAAGGATAGATCTGTCTTTTTTCTTGAAGTATGATTTCACAGAAAAGTTTGACTCACTAGAATGTTGCAGCTGGCAAAGTTTTTAAACTTACAGATATATTTGTGTGTGTGTATAGGTTTATAAATACAGAAGTTTACCTTAATTATTCTGAATTTCATTGAGTTATTGGTAATAATAATACTAACACTCATTCATTTATTGTGATTAAATCCAAGTATGCAATTGTTTGTTAACAAACAATGCATTTATACTGATAATGTCATGTTTGGTAACAGGACAGTAGAGCAGATGGAGTTTTAAACCTGGATTTATGCAACTATAAAAGCATACCTGTAATGAAATATAGAACCTCATGTGTGTTGCAGACACACACACTACCCACTGTGCTACAGCTCAAAATTACTGCATGTGTTTTTACAGTGGAAATTAGCTTTCTGCGTTTACCTGGTAGCTGTACTTGCACAGCTATTAGTGGGCAGGGTCATCATCATTATGTAGCTGTGGGAGTTAATCTGAGTAATGCTTCTGAAACAATTACTGGTGAATCATGGCGCTAGCAATGGCAAGAGCATGTGTGTGATTGCTGTGGAATTCACAATTGTCAGTTCATCACTAAACATTAGATTCTGCCCACTTCTGAGCGTTATGCAAACGCATAGGATACGATACGTAAATGTCAAACTATCATTGCATTCAGACCTAATGCATTGATTGGAAGGTTATTTTATGATCCTGAACCTTTAACAAAAAATATAAATATATTAAAACCACGTAGAGTTTATCGGAGCGTGAAGAGCGTTTAACTAGCATACAAAAAAATGTTTCTGGTTTCTGGAGATGTCCTACTTTGCATTTAAAGACTACTCAAATAGTTAAATGAATACCATTATTTCTGTTACATAAACTTCGTGTAATGACTAAATTGGACTCATAAAATTACAGTATTTTCATCTGGTATCAAGAAATTGGGCCAAGTGTTGTACCAAAGGCCAAACGCCTGGGGTATTCTTCCTGCAGTCAGGCTTTGCACTCTATTTTAGTAACTATTCCACACCCGGCCTCTCGCTGTCAGGACTCAACAAAGAGGAACGTTGTTTCAGCTGCAGTAGATGGCTAGAGATAGAAAGACAGAGATGTGTTGGACTCATGCATGCATGCATGCAGAAACGCATTCATGCGCTTACTGTACTCTTCACACCGCAACCTTTTGTATTTCACCCTCCAGCAAATATAAAGGTTTCAAAGTAAAAAAAAGAAAGAACACGGGTTGGATATGGTTAGAATGCTTAGTATTTACATAATACTGCACAGTATGTAGCGTACACTGCCTACAGTTTTTATTTTTAAATTGTATATTAAACAGATATGTTGTATTCTATGCTGTTAAGAGCCTCCAAAAAGTGTACTTGTGAATTATGTTCTGTAATATGATGAAATGCTGTGATTGTGTTTCTTGCCACACATTAGATTTTTCGCCATCTAGAATTGGATCTTACAGGAGTTTAGCCAAAATGTGACTTCCTGCTAAAACAAAACACAACTGCTAATACTTCCTGTTCACCCTGCAAAGTGAAGTAAAGGTAGCGTGCAATGCATTGTGGGATACATTAATGCATGCAGCTCTGTGTACTGAATGTTTCACATACTCTGCTCAGTATACATGCTATATATTCTTGGTTTAGTAAAAGTAAATGTACAGTAGTATACTACCAGAGTTATGCATGCATGTTTGACCAGATGTTTTTAAAATAAAGCCCTTCTGGCAGATTTGATTTTGATGAATTAATATAGCTATAGATTCCCAAAACACTGAATTCTACACATTTTGGTGATCTCCCAGAATGACCGATTATACACTAACTAATCCAAAGCTTATTCTAATTTATTCAACAGATGCTCACATTATAATTGTAGTCTAGCAATCTGATTTCAGCTTGTTAGCAAACTAATTCATCCATTACAATGTAGCAGAGAAGACAGGGGCAGTATCTCTGCAGCTTTTAACAGCCAATCATTGACAGTATACTAAAACTCAATGATTATTGGCAGTTTATAATGGAACCGTCAAGTAATTCAGTAAATAAACTCATAGGTCCAAGTAAACATCAATATTTTGAGCAGGTCACAGCTGTTCACCTTTGACTGCAAATAGGAAACGCATCACCTTGATGCTTTTAGCATTCACAAATGGCAAACTCTCAGATACCTTTCAATTTAAAAGGTTATTTTCATATCAGCCATGTCTGAGAGGTCAGAGGTCACACTCTCACTTTTCCCCAAAGACACTGTTGTTCAAGGAAAACATTCTTTATTTAACATTTGACAGAGCTCTTCTCACTTGACTTTCACTTCGTCTAGAGGGCACTGTGTGCAACCAGACATGGGCATGTATTTAAAATACTTATCTTAAATAAGTAAAAGAGCCTGAGAAAAAAATCTGATCTTGTTTTGAAATATAATTGAGTTTAATTTTTTGAATTTTAATTTTTTTGTTTTTTGGTGTTTTATATAGAAACATTTTGTTTGTATTTTAAATATTTTTTAATGTATTCATGCCTATCTCTGTGCACAACAGTCTTGCTTCTGTATGCCAATATTTTGTATTACCTACTAAACTATTAAAATATTTATATTTCAGTATTAAGATAATAGGGCAGATAGTATTACTGTTGTTTTGTCTATTGATAATTGATCTTACCATTCAGGTTGTTAGGTTGAAGAATCCTTACAATTGTGTGTACAATGAATCATGCACAATATCTGTGATATTCAATTTCAATGCAAATTTATTTTCGTGGTGTTTTTCACAATGTCCCCTTGTTACAAAGCAGCTTTACATATGAAAAAGAAAAATGCAGTAAACAGGAAAATTATAACTCTGAAAATGATGATAACTGCACATTTAAACTATTTGAAAAATGGGTATTGCTTCAGAAATACCTGTCATTGCATTTTGAGTCTCACACTTGCCTCAATGGTTTATGATAGTAAAAAAGTGGATAAAGAAAAGTGTTTCAATGTGGAACAAATGACACACTTTGCTTTTGAGCTGAAATCTTTTTAGTTAAGAACATAAATCTGAAAATAATTTTGAAAACTGGGTAATATCTTGCTCTTTGATAGCCATTGTCATCCTTTGCCACATGCCGTGTGGGCCTCAGCGGACCACTAGAAATATTTTGAACAATATTGTGTCAAAAAGAATTCTGTTTTCTCTGCTGGTGGAAAGGACATGAAATATCCCTGCAAAATAAATAATGTCTGTACGACGCCAACCCAGGGCAACGTCGGAGAAAAATTGTTCTTCAAAACCACTGGAATATATACAGTATTAACCACACGGATATTGCAACACCTCTGTTATAGCAATGTTACATGAATCATTACCTTTACTGACTTTTGATATTCGATAACATCCATCAAAGAAGATTCCCAGAATAAAAATGAGGGCTTTCAAATGCCACAAACATTGGTAAAAGTGTGTAGCCACGGCCTGGGTGCGTTACCCTTGGGTGTGCCTGCTGCTCCTTTAATCAAAGCTGACTTTTTTACACCGCCGAAGGGATCCAGAGAATCAAAATGTCATTATTCTGTGGGGATACGCTTAGCAAACCTTAGTGACCTGAGGCAGGGGCTGTTGTGCTGTTAAAACAGACAGTATACAGTCACACACAGACAAGGTTTTAGAAAAAAACCAGACAGGAGACAAATACACAGACAGTTTTATTGAGTTAGTGAATGGTGTGGTTTTGTTTGATGTACATTGGCTTCTTAATAGGTAACGTGGGTATTTTGAGTCACTCTTTGTAGGCAGCATTGAGGAGGCGGATGAAGACGGCCTTAAAGTGACTTGACTCCACCACACAGTATATACATGTTCATCACACCTAAAATCTAAATTGCTTTTCTGCTCAATGCTTTTATTAGAAAGACTTCAGACGCTTGGATATATCACACAAGAGATTACTTGCTATGTAGGACTGGCACAGAATCACGCTTGAGACCTGATAAAGAAGTAAGAAACCGGAGAGTTCAAGGTGAGATCTTTACCTTCAGACAGGTTCTCCTCAATAGATTCAAAGGTCTTTGAACTGACTTCCTGGTTTGTTTGGGACTCTTGTCTCTGCTAAGGTTGTCTGCAGCAGACAAGCCTGTCTGAAAGTCTGAAAGAATGACACTGGCCTTAGCTTTGTGCCTCTTAGTCTGTCTGAGGTGTTTAGAAACTCCTCAACCCAATGTTTGACTAACAGGAAGTCAAATGTGACAATAAAGAAAAAGATTAAGGATGAACTTGGGTTTATTATATAAATTGTAAAAGTTTGATGGTGCCAAAAGTTTTGTCAGAGACCTTTTTTTAACCAAATAATTAAATGTCATCAACATCTTACGAGGTTTATGGCCCAACAGACCTAATAAATGTGTGACAGTCTGAGCTCTGCAATAGTGAGGAATTGCTTCATTATCCACAACCATTTTTTTTAACATTAACACTTAGACACTTATTCAAAGCAATATGGAGAGCATTTAAGCTATGGAAAGAGTGTTCCCTGAAACAATCCAATGTTTGCATGGCTATCGTCTTGCTATACCAGTTTAGCTACAGGAATACTTCATACATTTCTAATGGATTTTGTCTTGTGTAGGTAGTATGTGAAGGTTTTATTTTGCAATAACAAATCTGCCACACAGTAACAGAAGGATTGGGTTATACAGTATACAGTAATACAGTAAAAACATGAAGGATTTAAGTTCAGGGGTGGAGAAAAAAGGATTTACGCCCTTAATTGTCTCCTTTAACCAACGATTGGGTTTGCCTCTTGCACGGTGGATGGCCCTGCCCACTTGTGGCAGTGCTAGCGTGTGCACATCATGAGTTTGGATGTGTTGTTTGTTTAGTGACCTGACTGAAATGGATAGCAGACTGTGACAAAAAAGCAGTAAATGTTAAGAGCGACGTTTGCTGGTGATACATCTCTAACATCAGCTGTTTTAGAAAGTACTGGGACAAAACTGGCCATAGCAAAAAGTAATGATAGCTGTGCTTACTAGGAATCTACAACACAGGCTAGTGTTTCTGCCCAAAACCCAAAAGAAACAGTCAGCACAGCCTTAATTTGGTGTGTACAGCAGTCTGAATCTGGCTATGTTTATTTTATATCATATAATTCCCAGAAGAGACTCAGTGTCAACTCTGCGAAAATAAACGTCTCACTGTTGCTTTATGGCTCTGATTGAGTAAAAGTGTCAGAGTTTTTGGAGGCTATAGTTCCACTTAGGAGAAACTGAACTGAGATTCAGTGGTAATGTTTGTGGAAGCAAACCAGGCAGTTTAAATCCTTTGGGTTGAATGGAATTTAGCAATAAAAACAGATCATTTAAAGCTATGTGTTCAGTATAGAGAGCCCCGGGTACCTAATTGCCAAATTGGAAAAGTTTTTGTGTTTGCTTTTAAAATGCCTATGCAGCAACAATATACATAGTGCAAACATTTGAAATGTTTATATCGCAGTGTTTGGACAGGATATGTCAGAACTTAAATTATTGTGTTAGCATGAAGTTGTAGAGAAAACGTAGAGTACATTATTAGCTATAATAACTGGGCATTACTTCACGCAGTGGTTATTAAACCTTTTTTTTATAAGGAAATTACCACTTACGGTTGACAGTTTGTGACAGAAGGACTACCTTAGAGTGTTATCATGACTGCAGTAGCACTTATAGTGTGGTGTAATGAGGTCATAAAGACCCCATGCATAATAATTATAAAAGAATTAGCATAATGCATACTTGGAACGAAGTATGTCATGTCACCAAAGAACGTGTGTCAAGTATTTTGTCACCAACCTGGTTTTCAGTGGATAGTATTTTAAAGCTGAAGTATTTGTAGTTAGAAATTACTCTTTAATGATTTAATAAAGTATTGGAATGGTTTTACTCCACTTGAAAATGCAGAAAGTTGGGATAATATAGCATCATTTTTTTACTACTGATTGCTCAGGCTAAAATGACTAGTAACCAAATATTGATGAGGTTTATAAATTTACTTTTTAAACTTTATAGACTGTTCCTACCTGGTAGACAATACAACAGCCGAAGAAAACCTACAGACCCAAATATTTTAGAAACTGGTTCTTGTGACCTTGGCCGGGAGCAACCACCAAGATCACATTAGCAGCCGCATAGCAACAGACCAAAAAAACACCCAACGCCATAGCAACTGCACAGAAATGATCTGGCAACCACCCAGAACACCAGAAACAAGCAAATATCAGTGACTTTTACATACAAAAAAAATTGCCAAATAATAGTACCAAATAATAAGTGTTTCGTTCAGTTTATTGTTATTGGAGTTATTTAAAGCTTTCGCAGTAACTGGAGGAAAACACTGTTAAGACTAAAGGCAGTCAAGTAAATGCACAAAATTAAAACAATTAAACTTTGGGAAAAAGGATCATTTCAGTATGAAAATTACTGTTTGCTGTAATATGAGGAATTATTTAATAAGAGTTGACAGCAAAGCTTTAGAAGTACAAAAGCATGCTGGGAAATGACAGAGTTTAAGGATTTGATGGTAATCGTTGTGATGTGAGTATCAGTAGGGTCAGATTGTAGTAATGTTGTCATTTTGATTTAATTGCTTAAAGCTAAAACTCATTTCAAGAATGGGTAGACTAATAAAAATGGTCCTACTAAAATGTATGAATTTCAGAATAAAATCTTTTAATGTAAAAACCTCTTTTAAGGATGAGATGGGCAGGATAGTGAATAAAAACAGCCAACCAGTCACTCCTCCAGTGTAGTTTAAAAAACATCCCAGAATGCACTTTTTTAGGTTAGTTGAGAGAATGCCCAAGATGTTCAGAGCTGTAATCTAGGGAGGGTCTTTTTGAAGAGGAGTTCAATGAAAACTCTTGGTTTCTCCACATTGTTTGAAGTGTTTATTTAACTTATTTTGAAATGTGAATAGTTTTACTCAATGAATAATGAGTATCCAAGCTCTGTTTGTTTACAAATACATATACATATATGTGTATGTATATAAATATGCATATAATATGTATATAAGAATGGACACAATTGTTTATTTAACATGTATTTTGATGACTTATGTGAGATTATAGTGACACAATTGTTCCCATTTGAACTTAATATTTGAGGTTAGCGTAAAAAATTGAGGTCACGCTAACATATTTGTCACATGAAGGACTCTTTTTTCTGCTGCATATCGTAAACACTTTATTTTAGATGGATTTCAAAGACAAGCATAAATGTTAAGCGGCCAGCCCTTGTTACTGATCTTTAAAATGCCTGGGGATGCTGCAGAAAAGCTGGGCATTTGTCTTCTGTTAAAGGACTGTTACTGAGTAACTGTTTGGTTTCCAACTGTTGATGTCTTGGCAGGGTGGCACCCCAACCCCTCTTAAAGACGCATCATGTTGATGGATGGCAGGTTATTTGCAACAACAAAGGACAGACTGCAAAGCAGAGAGAACTAGTTTATTCGATGCGGCTCGCAGATCATTTCAGAAGATCTGCCAAGAACACATGCCCTCCATCATTAGCTGGGGACAAATGAGAAGCACAGATGGTGGAGCAGTTATACCATATGTCCTTTCTGGGTACCCACCTGTCTGGGCACACAGTGACATGAGAGTTTTACGTTACATTTACATTACCCATTAAAACACTTTCAGCTTTGTGTACAATTCTGGTTTGCATAAAAGTATCGTCTTCACTGTCTCAGAAACAAAAAATATTGTTTTACGTCGCTCCACCGTCTACGGCTGTATTCATGACTGCAATTGGATAAACTGCATTCAGGTCAGAAAAAAGGGAGAATTTAGCATGTTTAGCATAACCTCCATGTCTTTGGACTGCCCAGCAGAAACTCATGCTGACACAGGAAGGTCTCCTGGCTCAGCCTGGACTCGAACCGGGGACCTTTGTGCAACAGTCAACAGTCTTGTCACTAAGCCCCTCCCCTTTTTTCATACGATGAATAACTGTTAAGTTTGGAGCAGTGCACATTCTGCTGTGGTAGCCTATAAGTATTTTTTGCAAACAATGTTAATGTTTTTAACAATGTTAAATATGTTTCTTTACCTGTTTTAAATGTACAGTGTGCAGTTGAGATTATAAGTGCTAATGTTGTAAAGTTTACAGTCCCAGAAAATTATGCAATTTACAAGCCAAACCAATATTTAACAGCCAGTCAGGTAGAAAAGTGTGAATTAAAAAGTGTAATTAAAAACAAACAGAATATTCTCAATTTGTGAATTTAAACATATAATCCAAGCTGTGATGTATATTGCCTTTAATATGTTATATTTTATAGCATGTGGTTGAAAAGGTTGTGCAAGAAATTTGATGGCTTGTCAGAAAATCATTTTTTTCAACGTTTCACATCATCACATAGATAGTGTGTTCTTCCCCTGCATTCATAATACATTTGCCTTCACAGCCCATATCAGGAATATAAAATGGAAGCTTGAGAATCACTGTTTTCTGTAAAAATCTGTATCCTGCATGAGAAATAGATTTTGTCATACAGTGGATGTGAGAGAATAGACGCCTGTAATGATACTGTCACAAATGTAGCAATTGATTGCAGTGTCGCTTTGCTAATGGTAAAATCTCCTTTCGACCTCAAACCGGCTCTAGGTATTCAGTAATTTGTTCACAAAATTGGTGCTATCATGTTAAATAGTGTCATTTTTCCAATACACCTATTATGTGTAAAATAATGACTTCCTGCATCTAACAAAAATGCCAAAGACAACTTAGTCAACATCTTATCTCCTTTAAAGCTATTTTTATATTTATTTATATTTTTTACATTATATTTATTAGGAATATATGTGTGTGTGTATATGTATGTATATATTTATATGTATATTGTGTGTGTGTGTTTGTGTGTGTATAAAGTTGTTAAATATATGTTATCAGTATGTTAAATATGATACATACATGATGAACAATAGTCCATACAGTGACTCTGCAGTAGCACAAACTAGTGACAGCAACAGAAGCTAGTATGACGCTTTTGTAGACGTTCACTCAGACTTTAAATTGAAGCTGTTTAAAAAGTAAAACTTTTGGGCATCCATCCAAAAACTATTAGTTTTTCTCTAAAATGTTCAGCATCATGACATTTCCCCATATATCTCCAGCCAGCCATTCAGAAGTTATCGGAAACTATTAGTGTTCGGAGGCATTTTGAGATTTGTTTGTCATGTTTATTTTTTCGTGCTGTCAAATGCACTTGAATTATTCTCTTAAGCCTGTGTACTACCTCTGGCTTTCACTCGTACGCCTCAGAGCTTAGCACCAAAGCCTTCACCACTTTCTTTGAATCTCCCAAGATAACTAAATTGTGCCCTTAAAAGAAGCTCACCTCCCTGCAGTACACTCATCCGCTCTTGTGGATCCCGCTGTTGACTTAGAGTGACTTTTCAAATTGACTGTCACTCTGAAGTTCCGTTGGATGGAGGTAATTGTTTTATTTGCACTTGATTTTTAAGCTACTAAATCTGCAAACCTGCCTGTTCCCATTACCCTGCTGCTGTTCTCCTGAGTTTGACAGGTGGAGCTTTAGGGTGCATCTCACTTCATTCTTTGAAACCGTCTCATTTCAAATCAAATTTGTGGGCTGTGTTCCAAAAGTTAGTGAACTGTCTTGGAATGTTGCTGTCTATGTTAGACAACATTTTAGCTGGTGTCATAACTGATATGGAAAGTGCAACAAAGCTTTTGTTTAGGATTAGCAGGTTCCTAAGCTAAGAAGGTGCTCTAATAAACAAACAATAGGATGCTCAAATAAAACTGTAACCTAAGTTTATCATTTTTTTGGTATTTAATTAATTTAATGTTAATGAAAATAAATGTAAATTCATTTCCAGAAGAGCCTTCTGGTGGAATGATGTTGTTCAGTCTGTGGCACTTAGATGAGACGGTAAAAACCAACAAGGCCATCAAAAGCCTCTCTGATATTGCCTACTCTGCTTTTAAACCAAGTGTACAGGGAATAACTGTGCAATTCTGTTTGATGTTCAACCAATTTATAAGCATTTGTAGTCCCTAAAATAGAAAACTCTGACATGTGGTTAGAACTATTTAGTCCCACCACAAAAATGGTTTAGATCAAAATTAACTATATTGAACAATGTGTTTAAAAATTTGTACCATATAAGCATCTTCAAAGTGTGTGTATCTGATTACAATTGCACTTTTCTCAGTGTAACTGCAAAACCTGAACAATGAGGGAAAGTTAATTTCTGTGATAATCACAGAAACATTGTACCACAGATAGTTTAAATTTACCTCAGCTTTTAAGGGTTCTGTAATGGTGCTATATTTTATTTAAAGCTTGTTTACAACAGGTTTTTCTTTGACTCTGCAGGGATCTCATCATTTACATTACTGAAAATAGCTCGGATTGTTTCAGAACCAAAACAGCATCTGTGAAATTCACATTGTCTCATTTAATGTAGGTGTTAAGATGCATTTTAGTGCTTCTTAACATGGAAAGAAAATCTGCTTAAGTTTTCGTCCAAATAATTGGTTGTGTTAGGCACAGAAACAATTACAACATTAGTGGGACAACACTGGACCACAGCGGAAAAAAAGTTGGGCTTTGTCTGCAATTAGGGAAAAAAGAAAAGAAGTTGTTGGTTGTTACTCCTGAAAGTTTGCAGGTAATAAATGGATAGAGAGATGGATGGAGAGATGGCTGTCTGTGTTTGTGGTCTTTTTATGGTGTTCCTGTAGCTCAGTTGGAGGTGCATTGTGTTAGCAGCCCAAAGGTTGTGGGTTCAATTCACAGGAAGCACATGTACTGTTAAGTTACATATCTTGAATGTACTATAAGTTGCTCTGTAGTCACTTTATAACAGCAGAACCAGCACCACCGAAACATGTTCAGCTTTATTAATGATCATAGTGGAGGGGATTGTAGGGGATTTCCAGAAAACATCAATATCTCACTTTCACTGTTCAGATGTTTCTTTGCACTATCCGTTTATCTTTTCTTTCCATCCACACATCCATGAAATTTTAATGCCCGTCCCATGACATGCATAAATCTAAATGTTCTGCCTGACGTAAAGCGGGTTTATATAAAGAGCATCCGGGCAGCAGATGAGAACGGGCCGTTCGCTCTACAGGTCGCTCTCTCATGAGCTCTTACCGCAGAGCTTTCGTAAACATTTTTGATCACTCATCCATCTTGCATGTGAAGTGAGGAGTGGTGATTTCACCGTTGATTACCTCTGGGTCAGGTGTGATTGCTTAACGTTGAGTAAATACCGTGTGCTGTCTTACAAAATAATAACGAAGGGCTTTTCAGGGCAATGTAAATAGAGGAGTAATTTCTACAGGGAGGCGATATAATAGGATAAGCCTCAGCTACAGGAGGCGAAATAAACCTCTTAACTGGAAAAAAGTGAGAAGGCTTTTCTCTGGAGATACTCAAGGTCACAGTGAAACCGTCAGAGCAAAGGTGACTGAATATGTCAATGCAGATTTTGACATTTACAAAGTTGGCGTTTAAAAACAAATTATTAATGATATTCTTCAACGTTATCTAACATAGTTGAGTTTGCTTTGGCAAAGTATTGTACGCTATTACAGTAATTATCATAAATGGTACGAAGTTCATTGCTGTTATTATATAATCTCAATAATGTGCAAAATAATTAACAATATTTGTAATAGAAAATGTAATTTTTGTTTTCTCAGATGGGAACCAGGCTTTTTGTCTCCAACAGTAAAATACATTGGAAGTGTTTAAAAGCATATAAACACACGATTTTGTAATATGTTGTATTTTATTATTTATATTGTAGGATCATTTTCCCTGCTGTCCTATCGGAACAGATATGCAACCAATATTACGGTCACAACCTGACAGATCCAACATCCCAAGTCATTTGTAGTGTTTTCCTCAATCCAACCAAATGCAGTATCCCATAATGACTCACAAACGCATCCACAAGCTCTCCCAGCTTCCGTTTCCCCTCAGTGGGTATCAAAGCTTCATGCCAAGAATCACTTTCAGCTGAAACTTTCAGCTGTAGTGACAAGGCAACCCAAAGCCTGCTGGGCATCGGGCCTTTGCGTGCCGCATCAGATTCCTCACAAACGTAATACCAACAAGTTGTCAACCAGGGATATTTACACGTTTGCTCAAACATAATTCATATTCCGGCTCCTGTCCTTGGAGGAAGACAGTGTATCTTCAGGAGAGCTGAGAGGATGTAACTAAATTTGGCAGAATAGTTCAGCTCTGTAGATTCTGTAAATATCATTGAGGGTCACAAGGACAGAGTTAAATGCAGATGGGTTCGGTCCACATGCATATGACAGGTGTTTTCGGACCACCAGCATTCAGTTGTATACAGTATGTTGTTGTGTATATGGTGCTGTTGATTACCAGAGACAATAGCGTATTTTCTGTGTGTAAATAAATAGCTGAGAAATGCATTTGAAGCAAAGCATGTAAAATGAAACTATTTTTGCGCTGGCAAGCTGAGCTTTCTTCTTAACGCAAACACGTAAAACTTTATTTGTTAAATAATTTATTCAGAAAGGAAGAAAAGTTTTTGTGAGCTGCAAAACTTTAAATTGTCCTTTTGATGTGGGACTAATTTCCTCAATTTTTCTGGTCAAAATATGCAGGACTGTAGAATCCCAGCAGGAAATCTAGAGCCTGTTTGTTCTGATTGGAAGTCAGTGAAGGAGACATTTTGTGTAAACTGCTTTTGTGTGCAAACAGTTTATCACGTAACAAATTCATTGTTCTGCTGCTTATCTTCAACATGCTTGTCAAAAAATACTTATTTTGGAGTGAGCTATTAATGCCTGCGATGAAACAATAGATGTTTTGTGAGATAAGTCAAAGTAAGAAATCTTCCGACAGCTTCATTTATGACACACCAGTGCTTTATGTCTATGAGATAAGACGGCAACTGACTATAATAAAATAATGGGAAAAGTCAATGACATTGTGCCTTCATAAGATTGGATTACAAGTAACATAATCTAAATTGACATTCATGGTTATTTAAAGTTACAGACTTTGAGTTTGCAATCTTCCTCTGTATTTTTATTATCACTGTAATAAAAACTCTGGTTTAGTCACGGCATGTTTGTGTTGAAACCAGGTTTCTGTTGTTTTTAAGTAATGCTCAGGACAAGAGTTTGATCAAACTTTGCATAGACACTTTTGCACAGCTTTTAAACTGTAGCAAATTGTGGTCGTCCAAAAACACATCCATCCTTCATAAAAGTGCATCCATACAATTCCTGCAGTACACATACAATCTACTGAAGTGAAGTGATACGTTTGTGAAAGATTACGTATTAATATTTTCATATTCATAATTTCATATTTCAGAAGTCTCATATGTCAGTTCTATATTTCTTGAGGAAAATGTGTGTGGTGTTTGTGTATGAATAGCACAATCAGAACTATGCCAGGGTTGCTAAGGTGTTGTTAGCATCTTGTTATGCAGTTACTGAGGTGTTCTGGTGTTTCATAGTGGTTGTCTACTAGCCAGAACAAGCTTTATTTATAATTGTTAGGGTAACATAGGTTTGTTGGATTGTTTTTGCTTGTGTCACCTGCTGGATGGAAGTGAATCAGACCAGCTCAGCTCATAATCTGATGTTTCATAATCTGATGTTTCATTCATGTCTGTAAACAGTTACGGTTTAATTTATGGATGTACAGTCTTATATCAGCCTTGGGATGTGCAGATGACATCTAAAGCCACGTAGTTTCCTAAAGAAATTCTGCATTTAGCGAATAAACTCATGATATTTTATACAAAAAAGCTTTAGTAAATTATGGCTAAACTAACTGCAGAGGGCAGGTTTTCGCTTTCCTGTATTAATGCAAATCGTTGCCCTTTTCAAATTGCCCTAAACTACCAGCAATTTAACATATTCAGCGTAGCGTATCCACAGACTTTGTCTCAGGTGTTATGATAGCATTTTTCACCGTTGTTGTGACTATGTAAAACACAGGCTAATGTTTGCTGTTAAGCTGACAACATCAGCCAGTGTCACAGGCAGACGTGAACTTAAAGAAGGTCTTAGCAGTGATAACAGGCCTTTTTGTGCTACTGAGACTTTTCATTTTAGCCATTGGTAAATGGAAGCTGTCAGTTTTGACAGCAGTCAGCTTGTGTGTTAAATTCCATTAATCTGACCACACAGTGAATGCGATTCAAGCCGCCTGCTTCCTACAGTGTTAATGCACATTGAGAAACGTGGCCACAACGCAAACGCAGACTAAAACAGATTAAGCATGGAAAACAGCGAACACACAAACACATCCACGCACAGCCTTGTCCATCATTTCTATTGCATAATTACAGTAGAATTTATTTTATAAAGAGATAAAAATGCTTAAAATATGATATTCACTTTGCTTTTAACCCTCATACTAATGTTTTGACTGGAATTATGTAATGCAGTCATCATTAAATTTAGGTTCAATTAAAAAGTCAGTATTGATTCATTAAACACTGAGTAAAATTATCTGATAATAAAAGCGACTAAAATTGTGAAAGTTACATGAATAAACAATGTATCATTCATTTTATATCTTTCAGTTTTTCATTGTCTGAGGTATTTTTCATTGTTGCCCTATATTGTATTTACAATAAGCTACTCATTGACAAGTACCATAACTAAAGCCGCTTTTTTGTTTTTGTTAATGCTAGGTTTAGACTTTTTTTTAACATTCTGGATACTGAACGAAAACAGTTGGTGGCTCAAATACTGTCACCCAACATCCAGTAGATTCTGATAATGGACTCCTTTAGTACTGTATACGTTTAATTATTGATATTTCACGTACAGTATGTCATGGTTCATGTAGCGGAGAACTAGCCTTTTTAATCAATGTATTTGTACTGTAACTCCAGATCTTGTGTTTGTGGAGCTCCATAGAGGACACATTATATACAGCACAGAGGCCCTCACTCCCCCCCTCACTCTCATTTGTGGGCTCTTGAAGGTGTTCATGCGGTGCTATCTCAGGTGGAACCGGTCAGCCCTGGCAGAACCGCCTCAGGCCAAAACAAGGCCTGCTGGGGTGAGCCACGCTTTCAGAATAGAATATACTGCTCACTCCGGCCATAATGTCTGCTCACGTCAGGACTTCTGAGCATTCCTCGACACAAAAGGAGCGTAATATGGATTCCGTGTGGAATACGGAGTCTAAATTTAGGTTCTCCATTGGGAGAACATGTCATTTTGTTTATGCAGTGGAAAGGAGAATTTTCTTTGTAGACTGTAGAGGTGCCTCAAAATGCAGCCAAATGCATGTTACACCATTTTACTGTTAGGACTATTGAAGGAACAGCTGAAAGAATTTATGCATATAATAATAGTCTTGTATGTCTCTGTAGGGTCTAGTGGCTGCAGGGTTCCCACGGTCATGGAAAACCTGGAAATATAAGGGATTTTTAAAAAGGTTGTGCATAAACCAAGCAAAGAAAACATCTTCTAGGAAATTTCCATACTTAATATTTTTATAGTTATGTAAAAATATAGTTATGTTTTTATGCTTTTCAATAGTCAATGGACAGAAATTGTGAGTGCAATCTGTTTAAATGAGATTTAAGATATTATTGTTAACTGTTATTTTGGAGAACTTTTTGGTTATGTTTTGTGTGAAGGGCAGTAGTGAGTCACTATTAGTGGAGTGAATAATTGTTCATATTTGTTTACTAATATAATGCCCTTTATTGAAGTTCTAATAGAATTTGTCATTGAACGGCCATGTCATGGCAAATTGTGTCTGAAGTTTGAACAAGCGTACTTAAAACCACTTTAAATTTTGAGGTGATTATTAAAAGACAAATGAGTCTTTATAGTCTTCTTAATAGTCAATTAGGTGTATAAATTGGTAGTGTGATTGTGTTTAATGGAACTTAATCTACTGAAACGAAAAGTCTCTGAATGTCTCCTATGTGTTAGAAAAGAGTAAAGCTTTGCTTTTAAATTAATAATTTATATGTTAACATGATTCTCTGAGCTACCCATTATGTATTTTAAAGTCAAATGTGTGTGTGTGCGTGTGCATGTGTGTGTAAATAGGCAAACATAGAGAGAGAGAGAGAGAGAGAGAGAGAGAGAGGACTAGTTCTGAATTGAGATGTAGCAGTTAGTGCAACAATCTCAATTAATCTGAAATGCTTAATAGAAATAATTGCAAATGTAATTAATGCAAATTAAACACTTAGTTGATCAAACAAGTGAACCGTACAATGGAAAATGCCTGACTAATGTTTGTAAAATAGAATTTAATAATTTTATAGAGATGTGGACTTCTGATAGTTATATCCGCTTTGGTTTTAAATAATTGATTGAAATTATGAAACAAAGGAAATTTGCTGTTAATGAGACAAAAAATCCAGACAGAATAAGATCTTTCTGATTAGAAGTAATAAAAGAAAGTGTATTATTATGGATACTAATATTTCGCTCACATCGCCACAATATTCACCCTGCATGTCACCGGTCTTGTGGGCGTGAAATATTAATTTGATTTAAAACTATTTTAGTATTTGATCCTTATAGACTGCAGAACAACAGGAGAGATGGAAGACTAGACTGTGCTATAAAGAAAGCACACATTTTCTACAGAGCACAAATTGTGTTTGGGTTTGCACACAAAATGAATTGCACAATTATCTTTCTGACACTTGACTAGAGTAGCTCCCAAGAGACTGATCACACAAGCATCTTTTGATAGTCGCCTGATGAAGCCATTTCACCTTTTTTGTAAAGCTTAACTTTCCTCAGCAGTGAGTCCTTGGCCACGCCCACATCACTCGCCCACCAGCGCTGTTGCTGATGTCATCAAAGGTATGAATGAGGAATGTCCTACAGACCTGAGGAAAAGCACTTTGGACTTATTCAATAAGCAGCCACATAGCAATAGCCTAGCAACTGCCCAGACATCCCTAACAACTGCTTAGCAACACTAAAAAACCTTAGCAACAGCAGAGAAATGTTCTGGCAACCACCCACAGCACCACTAACACATGTGTGTTTTTTATTTTTTATTTTATATAGTAATTCATGACTGTTATTGTGTCAGCTGCTGTTCAGCACATGCAAACTCACTCACATAGTCACACGCATGCTATTCAGCTGTGTTGTGTTTCCTGTAGCCCTGTGGCATCGTGATCGCATCACTCTGAGCTGCTGTTTTGGGCAAGAAGACGAATTATTTATTTAGCACACACCTCTGCTGTCAGAGTTTATCTGCAGATTGCACCTCTTCTGCAACACAACACAGCCCAGAGGCCTGCGCTTGCACACGAACACCATCACTGCTGCGTGATTGCCGAGTAAGCGCATGGCTGTGATTACGGTACGTTGAACAAAATAGCTTTGAATAGTATGTGTAGTTCTAATAATGCAGGAATGATGTATGTTATATAACATCATTCACAACTGTTAAAGAAATTGCATGTGTGGTAGAGGAACACGATGTGCGATTCTCACGCTGTGAATTCCATAAATGCTGAAATTCTCCTCGATTGAAACTTTGTGAGGAAAATAGCCAATAACTGTCACATCAAGGTCAAACACGTGCCGTATGAGGACGACTCACGCTCTGAGATTACCATGAAAAAATATTAGAAGAG
>JBAJNP010003671.1:0-37963 GCA_036877545.1 Yasuhikotakia modesta | reverse complement strand
AGCTGCTATCAGAAACACTCCATAAATCCTTTCTCATGATGCTCGACTCCTTATCACATCCAAATTGTCCCATACACTATGTAAGTCGTTAATGTAACCTCTACTTGTCGTTCTGCCTGTCTTAAGTCATGAAAACTGACTGCAGCTCTAGCATGCCAGAGGAGAACTGGCCCTCCCTGTCAAGTCTGGGTTCTCACAAGGTTTTTTTCTCCATTTATCAATCTCTGGAGTTTTGGTTYCTTGCCACTGTCGCCCTGTTGGCGAGTCTGCTGACATTAGCATTGATATTTCACATAAACTACTGTCTTAAATACTGTCTAGTAATTCAATTTTTACAGTTACCCAAGTATGCCAATTATGTAAAACATTAATTCTCACATTCCTGTATAATGTCATTGCATTCACTGTCATTTGTACAGCTGCTTTGTAACAATGTACCATTGTGAAAAGTGCTTTATAAATAAACTTGAACTTGAACAAATGAGAATTTATTGAAACAGGTAGGTAACAAAATGGAGAAATAGCTTAACTGAGGGGTTTGTAGAAATATCACTGAATAGAAAACAATAGGAAGGGGTCTGGTGAAACGAAACGTAGTGATCGGTAGACCAGACAATGAGTGACTGAACGGGGTGAGGATATATAGTCTGAGAGGGATTGGAAACAGGTGTTAATAGTCTGGTGATGATGATCTGAGGGGTGGAGCTTTGTGAGAGGGTGGCTGTGGAGAATGTCATTACCCCCCCTCCTCCAAGGGCGGCTCCCGACGCCCTTTGGCGATGTCTCGGACAGCCACGACCATGAGGGGCTGGTCGATCCGGGTGTCTCTGATGAAACTCTTGGGTTAGACTGGGATCCAGGATGTCATCCCTGGACACCCAGGATCGTTCTTCCGGACTGTACCCCTCCCAGTCAATGAGATATTCCAGACAGCCACCTCGGTGTCGTGAGTCCAGGATCTTGTGCATGGTGAAAATGGATGGTTGTTCCAGGACTTCCGGAGGAGGGGGTCCAGCTTCAGCTTCAGTAGTGTCTATTGCAGAGGGAGAGAAGGGTTTAAGGAGTGATACGTGGAACTTGGGGTGAATACGATACCTGGGTGGAAGCTGAAGCAGGTAGGTAACTTCATTAATCTGCCTCAGGATCGGGAACGGACCAATGTAGCGGGGACTCGGCAGGGCAGTCGTAGATGGTATGTCCTTGGTGGAGAGCCATACCCTATCCCCTGGTTGGTACAAGGGCGCCGTCCTACGCCTGCATGCTGCAGATGATGATGAGCTGAGTCCCACACTCTTTCGCACTCTCGAAACCAGAAGTCTACAGCTGGAACATTTGAGGGTTCCTCCGTCCATGGAAACAATGGAGGCTGGTAACCAAGTATGCACTGGAAAGGTGTTAGGCCGGTGGTATCTTGACGAAGAGAGTTCTGGGCGTACTCGGCCCACGGGAGGAACCTGCTCCAGCTGTGTTGGTCGTCGGAACTGTATGCCCGGAGGTAACGCCCCAGCTCTTGGATATTTCTCTCAGTCTGGCCTTCCAGACGTGTGAAATGAATTGAGGACCCCGGTCCGAGATGATCTCCTCCGGTACTCCGAAGTGTCTGAATACATGGTGGAATAAGTGTTCAGCTGTCTTTAGTGCAGTGGGTAACCTTCATAAAGGTATTAGTTTGCAGGACTTAGAGAAACGATCCACTGCTACTAGGACGCAGGTGTTACCTTTGGAGGCCGAAAGGTCGGTGACAAAGTCGGATCAGGGTCTCTCCGGGATGGGTAATGGCACCAGTTTTCCTGTGGGCAAATGACGTGGAGAGTTAGACATGGCACAGACTGAGCGGCTTAGGATGTACCTGATGGTATCACGATGCATACTGGGCCACCAGTATTGAGATCTTATGAGCGAGAGGGTCCGTTTGCTGCCCGGATGTCCAGAGCCCAGAGAACAATGAGCTGTGTCCAGAAGAGGTTGACGTTGAGAGCGAGGTACGTAGATCTTCCCTTCTGGACATTCAGGCAGAGCTGGCTCCTGGAGAGTGGCTTGTCTGATGGATTCTTGGATATCCCAGAGTATTGGACTGACGATGAGGTCGGAGGGGATGATGGTTTTAGGTTCCATGCAAGAATTCTGGGAATGAATTCTGGATAGAGCGTCTGCTGGAATGTTCTTGATACCGGGTCCATAGGTGATTCTGAATTGAAACCGAGTGAAGAAGAGGGCCTATCGTGCTCGTGGATTGAGTCTTTTGGCTTCACGGATGTATTGTAGATTCTTATGGTCCGTGATGATGGTGAACTGATGGTTAGCGCCCTCAAGCCAGTGACGCCACTCTTCCAGGGCCAATTTGATGGCTAAGAGTTCTCGGTTGCCCATGTCATAATTTTGCTCCACCTGAGACAGCTTACGTGAAAAGAAGGCACAGGGATGGAGGAGTGTGGAGTCGCCGACCGCTTGGGATAGTACCGCACCCACACCCACAGTAGAAGCATCAATTTTCACGACTAAGGGTTTTTCAGGATCTGGGTGATGTAACATTGGGGCGGTACCGAAGATCCGCTTAAGAAGTAGAAATGCTTCATGGGCCGAGGGGTTCCAGGGAAGGCGTTTCGGTTTACCCCTCAGGAGGGAGGTCAGAGGAGAGGTGATGGAACTATACCCTTTGATAAACCGACGATAGAAATGGGCAAATCCTAGAAAACGTTGGAGTTCTTTAACAGAAGTGGGTTTGGGCCAGTGGAGAATGGTTTCCACCTTCCTCTGATCCATCTGCACACCCTCGGGGCTGATGTTGTAGCCTAGAAATTGGACAAATGGTCGATGGAACTCGCATTTCTCCAATTTCAGGTACAAATGATGTTGTCTCCACTTCATCAGAACCTGCTGAACGTGCTGGCGATGTTCGGCCAAGTTCCGGGAGTAGATGAGGATGTCATCATTGTAGACTATGACAAATCTATGGAGGAACTTCCGGAACACCTTGTTCATGAACGTTTGGAAGACAGAGGGACTGATGGATAAGCCGTATGGCATGACTAAATATTCATAGTGCCCAGGATGACATCTACAGTGGAATCATCCAGTACCAGAAGTCGGATCTTCTCCAGATGGAATAGGTCTACTTGCAAAGTGATGTTGGGTGAGACCTGGCGAATTGTCCCATGACCCAGTGGATGGGGTTCGCTGATGCAGCGTCGTCCGGGTTCATAGCTGTCGTGGTCTGGTCTTCTGTCACGCTTGCGAACTGAAGAGAGCAGAGTCACTGGATTAGGAGACAAATGAGGAGAATTTATTGAAACAGGTAGGTAACAAAATGAAGAAATAGCTTAACTGAGGGGTTCGTAGAAATATCACTGAATAGAAAACAATAGGAAGGGGTCTGGTGAAACAAACGTAGTGATCGGTAGACCAGACAATGAGTGACTGAATGGGGTGAGGATATATAATCTGAGAGGGATTGGAAACAGGTGTTAATAGTCTGGTGATGATGATCTGAGAGGTGGAGCTTCGTGAGAGGGTGACTGTGGAGAATGTCTGATAACTTGCACTTAGTGCAAAGAAAATACTTTTTGTTCCTATTTATACTAAGCGTTAATAGAAGGCGGATGCTATTTATAACAAAAACCGAACATTTTTGTACTTTGAATTCACTGTATATCGCTTTGGATAAAAGTGTATGCCAAATAAATGTAAATTAAATAAATAGCTTTTTTTTTTTAACGAGATGCAACGTTAATGAACTAAAATAAAGTCCAGAAAGCCCACGAAGCGCAATCAGAATTTTGTTTTCAGCATTATGGTGCTGCATGCCCTGTCTAATTCACTAAGTGCAAATAGCGTAAAATGCTATATAACCAAATATGTTACTAGAAGGCAGATGCTATTTGCACTGTTAAAATAGCATGGTTTTCTGCAGTTTCCATTGCAAAAAGTACATACTTTTTTTCCTACCTTATTTTTTTTTCTACGGGGCTTCGTACCATTCTGTCTCAATTTTTCACGCCTTATTTTTTTGCGTTTGGTGTCACCAGCATCCCATTAAATCCCAATACTTACATTTAAAGTATCTTTATTCATTTGATTATATTTAAAAGAATGTTAAAATGTTGTAAATTAGCATTATTAAAAGAAAAAGGAACCTTTTATCACATACAAGAATGCAATGTGTTAGGTGTTCTTTGCATACAATGGATAATGGGATTGAAAACTTTTATTAATGTAAAAAAGTAGTTAAATATGTGCATTTGTATCCTTATTCTTGAAAGTTCTACAAATGGGCACCCACTCCTCTGCAAAACTAAACTAAACTCTTGTTGTGTACAGTCAAATCTTGTGTGAGCATCTTCTTGTTAAAATCTGAAAGGGAATTCAAAGGGATTGTTGAACTGTGCATAAAAATGTTTTAAGACTGTAAGTTATATTTTTGTGTTTTGGTGTTCCTGTGTAGCTCAACTGGTAGAGCATTGCGTTAGAAGCGCAAAGGTTGTGGGTTCGATCCCAGGGAACTCAAGTACTGATAAAAATGTATGCGTTGAATTCACGGTAAGTCGCTTTGGATAAAAGCGTCTGCCAAATGAATAAATGTAAAATGTATCAAATAGCAAATGGACACTTACTGGTTTGCAAGGACACAGTCCCTGAAAACTAAAATCTTTCTGGGAATGTTAAATGATTGGTGTGAGCATCTTTTGAATTAAACAAATTTTAGCATCTTAATGTTAAAATGTTAATCAAATGGTTAAACTAAGTTGTTAAAATAAGAATATAATGTCTTCCAATGACATTTTTAAAAATTTGCTTTGTTTTTGATGTGTGCTTTTATCTTTTTAGATTCTTTATTGTGCCATTTTATTTGCATGTATTTTATTTAAATTTGATTAGTTTTTTTACTACTACTATCCTATACTGAACTGTACTATACAATACTATACTATACTTTTTTAAGTGTTTGAAAGTTTTATGCTGATTGCAGTGTATATTGTAAGGTACATGTTGACATTGTTGACATTTTTACATTGTTAAAAGTTGGGCAGACCATCCAGTGCTGACTCAAAGCCTTTACATCTCTGTGCTTCTAGAGGACTTTTGACCCGCCTGCCCCTTGGTTTACAATTTGGATTGCTGCCTGTCCCAAACTCTGCCTGGTATCTGTTTACATTATTGCTTTGCTTCTGTTGTCCCTGTTACAGTGTTTGACCTCTACCTGTGTGACTATGTTATTTAATAGTATGCATATAGATCTTTACGTCTGAAACTCTGTTACAAGTATATCACTTATTAATTAAGAATTGGGCATCAGAAAAATGGTGCAAAGTGTGATTTGAACCATCTAAACAATCAAAAATGTGTCCAGGATTTTTTTTTATTTCAGTCCAGTTCCCAAACTGTAGTCCCAAACTTTTTCTTGTTGTTTTTTACACTTAAGATACAGCCATGCACAAATTAGTATTCAAAAAGTCTATTGCTTCAACCACAATTTAAAATAGCTTATTTAAAACAAGTTTGCCCCCATCTAGAGCATTTTCTCATACTCTTTTTAACATTTTCATACTTCTTTCAAAGAGTAAGGGGGGACTGGCTAGATGTCAACAAGTTTACATCATCAGCTTTAAAATGTCATAATCAAAATAATAATACGAAAAGAAAAGTTTGCTTGTAAGCATTTACAGTCTTTGTTCCATTCTTATATTAGACACCAATAGAGGGATATTGTCACAGCACGTGTATAGGGTTCACACATTCAGAAGAAAATTAAATTTACAATAGAGAATAAGAGGAATCCTGGAATGTGTTGTTGTGCTTTTCACATCCGTTGTTTCTCATGTGCTCACAGTTCACTTTGTGTCCAACCCCTATTGAAAAGGGTCTTTTCATAGGAGAGTCCATAGGCCATGAATCAATTTGCATTTTGTGCAAGAATGTGTTTCTCCTTGCATCTTAGCCAGTAATTTGCCGTAGGCTTCAGTTGTGGTTCACTCTGTGAATGTTCAGGATGGGGTATGTAGCCTGTCCATCATACTTCTGATTTGTGGTATTCCTTGGGACCAGAGTGTACAATGTTTACAAAATACATAACAAAGAGCAGCCTAAATAATACGGTTGTATGTTTTTCATTTAAAAAGAACAACAACATAACTTACAATACATATCATTCTCAAATGTTTGGTGGAGAAAAATAATTTAGTTATGTCATGCACAAAATTGGCTCCTACTATTTAACACTTCCATTTGCCTGTTTTATACTCACTGTAGGTAAGGTTATGGATTTCACTGTAGTATATACGATGACAGTAGCTCTATTTAGATATTGATGTCCATGCCTTTAAATGTTATGGTTGTCTTCTACTACAGTATTACATCTAGTCATGTACACGACTGTTTATGGTAGTGTAGTCTAGTGTAGTATCCTGAATTTTCACAGTGTTTTGGAAAACAGACTAAATGCAGCTTTTGTGGTTATCATAACTTTGCACATATACATAGCACAACTCTCACACAAACACTCATTTGTAAAGAAAAATATTAAGCTGGCAATCTATCAGACATCTATATCCTTTACAAGAACACACACTAATACTCCTGTATTGTATGAATCTATATTCCTAAACCAAGGGAGAATTTATAGATAACCTTCTTATAGAAATACTTCAAAAGTCTACCCAACTTTTGAACAATGTTAAAAAAGGCATTAGAAACAGCACCTTAACTAATACTTGCACCTCATGAAGAGCGCATACAGGAAGGGGGAGGGTTGGATTTACAGACTGCTGTCTTAAGGGTGCTTCACACAGGACACATTCTTGTGTTTAAAAGCAGATAAAGAGTTCAAAGAAAAGTTTTTACCTTTCTGTCAGGACCATAGCATGCAGAAACGATTATGCAGATGTAAACCTTTGACTAAGGCAGTTTATGTTATGTAGTTTTTGAAACAGTTTGCATTAATGCCTTCTTTAGCATCCTATGCCCCAAATGTAGAGAACAGGCTACTGAAGTTGCATTACAAATCGTGTTAAAGACTTGTGTACAATATGAGACATAAGACACTGAAAATGCAGACACAATGAGAGGTGATGCAGGATCATGAATGTGTAATGTCTATCTGACACTTGCAAAATTGAAAAATAGCACAGATGGAATGGCAAAACATTCCTGTAGCTCAGCTGGTAGGGCATTTCACTAGCAATGCAAAGGTTGTGGGTTCTTTCCCAGGGAATGCAAGTACTGAGAAAAAAAATGTATACTTTGAATTCATTATATATAGTCGCTTTGGATAAAAGCGAAATGAATAAACGTAAATGCAAAACACATCCTGTGTGAACAGTCCTTTAACATGCAAATATTATCAACCAATCACTGTTCTCTGAATGATTGTACAGATTCACACATTTTCTGACAATGCATGATTAGCAGATGTTGAAACACAGTAGAGATTTTCCACTCCGTTAGCTCTTAAAATGCATAGTATAACCTAGATGCTGTGCCCTATGGCAGAAATATTGCACAAGAAATCACTGTCTGGGAATCCATTCTGAGAGAGAGAGAAAGGATGCATTCTACAGAATGCCTGCAACATAAATACAGAATGTTTGAAACAATTGTACATGTGTTTAGTAACAAAATGGCATACATTTTTGGGTTATTACTCACACAGCTGTTGAGAATGTCAAGGTCACATTTTACCGCCAACTCAAAAGACAATAAAAAAAATTGCATATTGCAAAATTATTGGCCTTAAAGATTTATTTTTAACTCTCATTACAGTATTGTGAGAACAAATAATGATATATTATTAACATTGTAAAGCACTTACTACAAGCAAGGTATGATGCATTACAGTAATAAGGAGGGATAATTTAAATAAATTACACAATAAGAAAAATATTATTGAAAGTAGTCCTTATTTTCTAATAAATTAGATTTTCTAAAAATCTAACTTCAAATAAATTTCTTTGATTTTTAGGGTGAATTGTGACCATGTTTTAATGATATACACTTGAGATGAGATATACAGACATATCATGAGATATCATTTGAGTATATCTCCTCCTTCCAATACTTTTTAGTTTTTGAAATAGACACAAGCACATGCACACACACAGTGAATGAAGGAAACGATTGCTGTGAATAGCTGCAGCAGACAGTCATGCAGATGTCTTAAGGAGATCCAGAGATTTGAATGTACGCATCCTTAGGCCTTTATTAGAGAATATCCCATTTAAACCCAAAGATGGCAGTTAATAATCCATGACATCTGACGATTTTAGAGGTCCACTATAATCCATAACGTTCATTCCAAGAGCAGGAATAAAGGAGTTGTTTCCTGCTAGTCTCCCTCAACTTAATCTGACACTTAGAGGTGGACACATGCTGATGCAATAGTTTCATCAGAAGGGCCATCTAGCAGGGACAATTCCATGCTCAAGGCGTTGAAGATCAATCACCCTTAGAAGGGGAAGTTTGTGTATAAGCATGTGCTTGCGTTAGTGTCTAAATTCACTTATTGTGTCATTATGCAATCACACATGTACACACAGTAGCTCTGTCCCTGTCAGCTGTGTGTCTCTGTGTCAGTGTGTCTTGGATAGGAGGGACATCTTAACGGCTGCTGTTCTTGATAGCTTCCTTAGCAGCTACAATCAGTGGAGTCAGACTGGAGAGAGGTTTTGCAGACTTCAGGAAGGAGTGCTACAAAGAGAAAATATCTTTGTAATGTTTTACTTTTGTATTCCCTCATAATCTTACAGTCCATATTCTTAGCAGCCTAACTTGAAAGATTTTTTGGCATTATTTAGAAATACTGATGATATGAGGACTGTTGCAAAAACAAAGGTTTTATAGCAAAAAGTTTTATGTCAGTAAGAGTGTTACAAACAGCAAATCACAGACTTATCAGAGGCTAATAACACTAAAATCCTGTCTATTTGGTTATTATTAATATTTTATCAGCCAATGAGGTGATTAATTTCATAAATGGCAACTGCCACAAGTGTCAACGTTTGGCTAGGGTCAAGACATTCAGGTGTTTGTTACCTGGAGCAATTCTTTTGCCGATCCTCTCCGATCGACATCCATCTCAAGACATTGATTTAAAAAGTCTCTGAACACTGCAGATAGCCGTTCTGGATTTTGTAATTCTGGAGTGCCATTGGTTGCAATTAAATACAGGGCCTAGCAGAAGGGGAAAGCATTAATATAAAAATAAGTACCAGATGAGAACACAATGCAGCAAACCAGCAAATTGCAGTGCCTGTCCTCACACAGTTCTGTTCACACAGCACAGGTTTACATAACTTGTTCTCAAATTGCAGGTGTGGCACCAAAATAATTGGACTATAGCCACTTGTTGTTTATAAACTGACTGTATGTTTAGAACTCTCACACAGGACTTAATTCTATTCTGGGCAACTGTATTCTGCTGCTGTGTGAATGATTTTATTTTCTTCATAAAATCAAGACTGCAGTCTTTTTGTCACCAGATTTCTTGTGTGATCAGAGATGTTAAACTACCATGCTTTTAACATTCCAGGTAAAGACTTATCACCCAAAGAAAATAACCACAGAAGGGCTATTCATATCGTTGTTGGAATTTTTTAAACATATTTTGATTTTATGTTTAATGGTGTAATGTTTGTTTGAAGTCGTATGAAGTTTTAATGGTTTTTACCCTGAGTGGGTTCTCATTTAAGTATGGTGGTTCTCCTTCTACCATCTCAATGGCCATGATGCCCAAGGACCAGATGTCTACTTTGGGACCATAGGCCTTCCGGGTCACAACCTCTGGGGCCATCCAGTACGGCGTGCCTACCATGGTGCTACGTTTGTTTTGCTCTGGAGTGATCTGAGCACAAAACCCAAAATCCGCTACAAGGAGAGAGATAGTCAAATGAGTTAATGATGTTGGACTATGTTGTATAACAGAAAGAGTAACAACTGTTGTTATTTTGCAAAACTTGCCACCATGATGCTTGGGTGTTCTTGGGTGGTTGCTATGTTGACGGATACTGGCCAAAACTTCCAAGTCTAAACATGGCTTAGTTTTGTTTTAATGCATGTCTGTAGGTATTTTCCGCCCTTTTATTATCTGCCAGGTAATTTTCTGATTGCTTATAAAAAGTAATAAGCACAACTCTGCTTAACAGACCACCCAGTTTCGGTTCTCATTCATGTTGTTTGTGAAAAATTGTCCCAAGCCAAACACCAAAGTTTAATAAGAGGTATATAAGCATTATTTATCTATGCTTTAGCAAGCACTACCAAAAAAAATAATTAAATGTAATTGTAAAGTCCTGGATTTGTGTAACTCACTGAGTTTTACAGATCCATCCATGCCCAGCAAGATATTGTCACTCTTGATATCTCTGTGAATCACCTGATTAGAATGAAGAAAGTCCAAAGCCTGTAGACACTATGAAAACACACACACATGTGAAAAGTCAGAATGTGTGTGTGAACCTACAGTACAGGCCAAAAGTTTGGAAACACCTTCTCATTTAATGAGTTTTCTTTATTTTCATGACCGTTTACATTGTAGATTCTGACACACCATCCTCCGGCTTCATCATCACAACTTTATTGAACACATGTGGAATTATGTACTTAACAAAAAACTTTGTTGATAAGTTTTATATTTTAGATTCCTTAAAGTAGCCACCCTTGACTCAATGAGCTTAATGAGGAAGTCACCTGAAATGTTCTTCCTTAAATTCTTTCCTTATTTATTGGGTTGGGACCATCAGTTGTGTTGTAGAGAAGTCAAGTTGATACACAACCAACAGCCCTGTTAGACAACTATTAGAATTTATATTATGGCAAGAACAAATCAGCTAAGCAAAGAGAAACGAGTGGCCATCATTACTTTAAGAAATGAAGGTCAGTCATTTTGGAAAATTGCAAATTCTTTGAACGTGTGCCCAAGTGGAGTCGCAAAGACCATCAGGCACTTTGCTGGTGACACTGTTGGGGACTTATTCAAAATTGAAGGCATCATGAACCAGCATGGCTACCACAGCATCCTGCAACGACATGCTATTCCATCTGGTTTACGTTTAGTTGGACCAACATTTATTTTTCAACAAGACAATGACCCCAAACACATTTCCAGGCTGTGTAAGGGCTATTTGTCCTAGAAGGAGAGTGATGGAGTGCTGCGCCAGAAGACCTGGCCTTCACAGCCACCAGACCTGAACCCAATCGAGATGGTTTGGGGTGAGCTGGACCACAGAGTGAAAGCAAAAGGGCCAACAAGTGCTAAGCATCTCTGGGAACTCCAAGACTGTTGGAAAACAATTTCAGGTGACTACCTCTTGAAGTTCATCAACAGAATGCCAAGAGTGTGCAAAGCAGTAATAAGAGCAAAAGGTAGCTACTTTGAAGAAACTAGAATATAAGACATGTTTTTAATTATTTTACACTTTTTTGTTAATCCATAATTCCATATGTGTTCATTTACATCTTTAATGTCTTCTGTGTGAATCTACAATGTAAATAGTTGTGAAAATAAAGAAAACGCATTGAATGTGAAGGTGTGTCCAAACTTTTGGCCTGTACTGTATATATGTGGTGAAAATAATTTTTTCATTCCCTGCTGATTTTGTAAGTTTGCTGTAAATTTTACGCTATTTGTCTGCCACCTGCCCCGATCTGTATTTGAACTCTCGTTTACGTTTTTGGATTGCCTTTGTTCTTGTTTGCCTTTTTGGCCTTTGCCTGCCTGATTATGTTTATGCTGAATAAAATGCTGCAAATGGGTCCCCCTGTGTTTGAGCTTTCGTTACAGAAGAATTTGTCGTCAAACAATGCAGCAGTGTACTCACCGTGGTGTAAGAACCCACCTGCTCAAACTCCCACCCACCCTCCCTGTTTTGCAGACACCGGCCACGCCGCTGCCATCACCTGTCACCCTCAAGACAACATCTGCGTGGTGGCTGAGGTGTGGTCCTTCCAGCCTCCACCAGCTTTGTGGCCGGAGGATCCCCCTGCTGCCCCTCCAGTCCAGGAATCCAGGTCTCTGCCTCAGCTCGTGGACCCTGGCACTTTGTTAAGCCACCTAGCTCCCTCGTCTCCACCCTGTCCTGTCACTCCACCAGGATCCTTCTTCCTCCATGCTCCGCTCCAGTCTGCCTTTGAGCTTCCTGTGCCTCTGGATTCCGTTCCTCCGGCTTCACCTAATTCCGCCATCCCACCGGCTTGGTCGGACTCCTCTATCCCTCTGGCTCCACCCCTGTCGCACTGGCTCAACCACACCCTTCCAGATCCAGGCCTCTGCTTCAGTTGCTGGTGACCCCCGCTCCGCTCTGGCCTGCCACAGGTGGTACTATTCGTGCTGTTATTTGGGGCGAAGTCTTGTTGTCTCTGAGCAATATCTTTTGTTTCTGGTTTCCTGGTTTTATGTTTTTGGACTGTTTTCTCATGTTGATTGTTACTTTGTGACCTTCGTCTGTTCTGGATTACGCTATTTGTCTGCTGCTCGCCCTGATCTGTGTTTAAACTCTTGTTTACGTTTTTGGATTGCCTTTGTTCCTTTTTGCCATTTTGACCCTTGCCTGCCTTTATGTTTATCCTGAATAAAATGCTGCAAATGAATCCCCCTGTGTTTGAACTTTCTTTACAACTTGGCAACTTTAGACTGATCTTTGCATGTTTTCTTGAGCAGGGACATTTCAATCTATTGCAAAATAGTGTGAAACCAGTGGTTTACTTGGTGACTATAGTCCTAACTGCCATAAAGTTAAAGTTCTTACTGAATTCTTTTCAGAATTTTTTGGTTGATATTCTCTCTCTATCCACTAAAAATGTAAAATGACAATAAAAAACAACTCGTCATTTCTTTTTATGTGGAAAAATGTACAAAATTAGACAATTATTTTCTCTACTAATTACTTATGTAATATTGATTGTGTGTCTGCATTTTACCTCTCTGCACACTGCAGCAATCTGTCCTTCATCCATGCATGTCTCAGTTACCACATCAGTAAGTGAACCACCGGCCAAATATTCCATCACTACCCACAGCTCATCTCCTACAAGATAACTGTAAAAGAAACTGTACCAGTTTCTATTGTATTGTTACATATGTTGGTATCTAAATATAGTGCTATGGCTTTTATTGATTTATTGATTTAGTGATTAATTTGTTTTAACAGAGACCTAACTTCATGGACATAAAAACACTGACTTAACCAATGGCATGAATTTGGTGCAGACATTTCTGTTAGGCTAACAACTGGCAGGCAGAAAACTGTTCAGAAAAACCTCTATTTGTCTATTACAATCTATTATGTGATTCTGTCTAGTGACATGAAATGTGCAGGAATGTCATACTTAAGCACTGAAGGTTGTAGACTGTACCTGTCCAGGTAGTTCACTATGTTTGGGTTTTTGTTTTCCCTCATCACAAGAATCTCATTAATAATGAGTTCTTTCTTTGGCTGCTGCTGCAGGTTCATCTGCTTGATGGCCACCTGAACATTAAAGGTGGAGGGGTTGGCAAAGAGGAGGATTATACATTATATTGTGTAAAACCAGTGACTGTAATACAGAAACTTAAAAAAAAATATGGGTGCTTTAATCAAATAGATACATAAGCTGGTTTACCTCTTGCCCTGTGGCAATGTCAATAGCTGTATATACTGTCCCAGAGGCTCTGAAAACGCAGATCACAAGAAGCATGGAAAGTTTATCAGTTACATATCATTGACTTTCAGCACTAACAAATGCCAGCAATAGGGGACAGCACTGGACTGAAACTGTAAATTTAAACAAGAGTTTGCCATGTGACTGCTTTCAGCAGTGGTGTGAAGCAAAGCATGGCATTTACTCGCTTGCAAAATGTATTTACTGGACAAAATCTTTACATTTACATTACTTACAATACATTCTACATTACTTGTACCCCACACTTTGTTGTAGACCCATAAATAAGGGGTCAAATTGACTGGCTGATACATAAATATGCATTAGCCAGGAATTATAAGGGCACTACCCTTTGTAGCGTGTGGTTCTGAGGCCACATTGGGGTCAGGAGCCACCTGGCTTATAACAGCTTCAGATATGACTTAGAAAATGAGGGAGTTAACCAGGGGGCCAAGGGTCCCAGCAAACCATGCCATCCCCAAAGATCTTATCATGTCCTTCACGTCGTAAAACTGGTAACAGGTCAGAAACTTGTGTTTTCTTAATGCTCTTTTGGATCACAAATGGTTCTAGGGTAGTCTCAGCGTCTCCCTCACCCCTCTTGCTGATTGTAAATGGTTGAGCTTAGACAGACCTCCCAGCTTCAAAAGAATCCCATTAGGGAAACCTGAGATCTTTGGTTAGGAAACATTTGCAGAAGAGCAAGATGTTTAACAAAGCCCTCAGTGAAGACCCCTCATATCTAAGTCATATTAGTAAATAAGCTGTCCTAAATGTACATATGTATATTTTTATACTGCATGCCTGTATACTTTTCATGTCACCCTGCTCTCAACAATGGGCTATATTACTCTTACCCTCTTTGCTTAAATCATGCAAGCATAATATAGTTATTGTGTATGTATGCTTAACCCCATCATGTTTAGTCTTAAAACAACACTCTTTGGAATTCCTGATTATTGGTGTATGCCACAATACCATATCTGCAAAACCCAACGTGCAAGTAAGGTGTTGGATAATCATAGGCCTGGGGAGGGGCACCCCAGAGGTTAAGAAAGCCAGTTTCCAAACATTCGGGGGTTGGTTGGATCCAAAGATGGATCCGGTCAAGGCCAGTCCAGCGCCCGGGTTGTTTGAATGCTCGCCAGGAGTTAGTCATCTTGCCCAAGAGATGGCAACCATGCTCAAAAAGTCTGCAACCTCTCAAACTCTTTAGGACCATTTTCCTATAACACTCTGCAATTTCCGCTATGTGATCCGCCAACGGAACAGCATAACGGACTTCATCATCCTCTACGGACATCTGAACTATCAGATGTGTTAAGTTGCTTGTAATATTGCCATTGTGTTACCTTTTTCTACTTTCCTGCTTTTCTCTCTGTTTGTGTTTTGTGCCAGAAGACCTGGCCTTCACAGCCACCAGACCTGAACCCAATCGAGATGGTTTGGGGTGAGCTGGACCACAGAGTGAAAGCAAAAGGGCATGTATTGTTTACAATACAACAATACAATGTATTGTTTGTCTATAGATAGTCTTGTTTGTTTTAGCGTAGTTAAATGTTTTTATATTCACTTGCGATTGTTTCTGTGTTTAACTGCTCATAGACAAACGTTACTTAAACTTGCCGATCTTGTAACATGCCCTGAAGTAGTACTGTATATCAGTAAGAAGTTTATTTTCTAAAGGCCACAGAAAATAACATTTCTTAGAATTAAAGGTACAATTATGAATGTTTTGCTGGATGAATACATAAATTAACTGTTATTATTAGTTCTACTTAACCAGATAAAACGTCTATATATATATTTACATAATTTGTATAATTAATTACCGTTAATTATACTTTTGTATTCCCTTTGAGCTAAATCTTAATTTCCCTCGTTCCAGCAGAAGAATGTGTTTTATATAGCGCTTTCTAACCTGGCTGATATGCTTCATCTTATAATTCCTCATTCTATCAGACATACACACATATATGAAATAACTAATTGACTGCATCCTTGAAGTGGGTTGTGGTTGTGGACCAAATGCACCAGTGTATTGTCATGGTTCTAGTATAGCTTCAAGGTCAAGTCTGTAATAAACACACATATACAGACACAAATGCAAATTGTCCCTCAGATGTAAATTTAAAATTGCCACTGCATTAGTTGATATTTAAAGCTAAATATATTCTATAAAAAATATTGTCAATCAATGAACACACACCACCTCTTTTTTTCTTTCTCTTTCTTTTAGGGCACCAGATATATCAGGGTGCATGAATAAATAGATCAAGAACAAGGGTGCAATTGTATCATGTGGCATTCAGGTTAAAGTTGAAAAAAAAAATCCTGGCCTGATCCTGGAGCATTTTTTCCTCAATGTACAATGACTGTTAACAACAGACAGTTGTTAAAGGGGCTTGTCAGAAAACGGCAGTATACCCGCCTTTAAGAACATAGAAGTTCATGATTTTAAAAATGTGTGCCTGAAAATGGCTCGATCTAGAAAGCTGCACCTTATTACGTCATAAGTGTCTCACTCACCCCCTCACAAAAATAGTTTGCATATGCCCATCTCCCTTAAACGGCCCGCCCCCACTAATGTTACTGTGGCAGTGACGTTGTGAAGTTCCATACAAAATGGAGACTCACGGTTATAGGTGTGCTGATCTCTCCGGCTGTGTAAGCGGTGTGCTAACCTTTCATCACCTCCCTAACGAAAGAAATGGCCGTGATGTATGGGTACAGTTTATTTTTAACCGGATTCCACAACATTTAGCCATGGATTGTTACTTTGCTCCGCTCTTTTTACATCGGGCAGTTTGTTAAACTGGGTCTCTCATCGAACAGTTTAACCTGCCAGCGTCTCTCAGCGGTTGATGCTACCACACCAAGCTCAACAATCATTACAAGCTGAAAGTATTACATTGTTAGATTAGATTGTTTTTTTAAATGTTAAAATGAGAACGTATTCGTTTTGATGTGTATATGGCTAGCGTTGGCAATGTAAACAAACGCAAAACACACGAGCAATCTCCTCAGATTTATTTCAGAGTGTTGATATGTCCCGCTTTCTTCCCCAGAATACAAGAGATAGTTGCTGTCAGATGGATCTTCAGGAAACCCAGACTAGGGGAACAACATTTGAACCACAATATGAAGAGTTAATTGAGTGTCCCACTGTTCTGCATGAAAAGCCTGCATGATTGTAATCGAGTATACGCTAAAGAAGTTGTTCTATATTATTTATGTGTTTAATACCTTAATACTGTTATTCTGTTTGTCAATCAATTACATAATTGTAATCTGTTTAGAATTAACAATTCTAAATATTTATATATTTAACAATTTTGTATTTATATTTATTCAATATACATGACAAACATGATGTTGGCACTATGGCTACTGCATCTTCACTGCCATTTAGTTCAACACCAGTTGAACAAAAAAAAAGACATTGAAGATATTAAGATGAAAATCTGCATTGCCTGCAAGATATGGGGAAAAAGGAGAATGGCATTTAGTACATTTTAATACATTTGTTCTGGGTATGATTCAAGATGATGTCTGCCTGATTTGCTTAATTAATCAAATTTGTTACTGCAATTATGTACTTTCTTACTCTCCTTTTTCTGTTTTGCTCAAACAATTGTGGATTAAAATAATTACACACTGCTATACAATGGTCACCTTGGGTCTACCTGTCCCTTCCTATGAGTGACAGATGGCCATGGTATATGTTAAAATTTAGTATAAAGATATATATTTTGTTATATGTTTATGTTATTCATTATGGCACAATGTATGTCTCATGTGAATGCACAGCATTCAATAATGATAAACATTTGGCCCAATTATACGGTCATGCTAATATTAATTCTTGACAAATCTATTTGATACAGTTCTGTTTTTGTTTAGAACAGGGCAGATGCGCAACGTCAAGATTAACACCCAAACCCTGAAGCCTCTGTTCATTAACAGTATTTACATTAAACTATAGTTAGTATAAAGTCTTGATTTATACAAAGGATTGTATAAATGGCAGTATACCCACCTTAAAGAACATAGGAAAAGTTCATGTTTTAAAAATGTGTGCCTGATGATGCATGATGATGCAAACGTTGAAAGCGCTCAAACAAACATTACAAATATATTGAAAAAATATTTTAAAAAAGTTTTTTTTCAAACTTACCATTAAGAAACAGTTAAATCCAGCCTTTGCTCAACAGGTTCTTTTCCTCTGATTCGGCTCAAACATATAAGGCTGAATCTGACCACAGCTGTTGGTCCGTGTGTTCGTGCCAGTTAATTGTTCCGCATGTGTTCAGAAGCCAGGCGTCAACCTCTCATAATTATTCTTTTGTATGGCAGTGAAGGCAGCCAATCAGTGTGAAGCACTCTGCTTTTCATTTCATTTCATGAGGCTGCCAGAACCCTTCCAGTGATGTAGAATTTACACAGAACGCACAAATTCACGCATTATATATCCCCACCATATAATTGTTTTTTTAAAGATGTTTTTAGGTAGCTTCTGAGGCATTACAGATTTAACCAAAGTGCTATTCCGTCTTTGTCATATCACAGAACACCCAAAAAATATTGTACACATGACCATTTATGCGGATCAAGTCAAGTACCAAAGTTTTGTCCAAATAGGTATTCAGGAGAATAATGAAAAATGTTTTAGAAATGTTTTACATTGTAAAGGTCTTACTTTTACTGTACTCTCTAAGTTATAAATTATGCTTTGATCCTCACACAAAATGATTAATATAGCTTCAGAAGATTTAGAAGATTTATTTAGTTTGTTAGTCCTTTTTGAAGCATCTGTCTCCAGCCACTTTAAGTCCATGATAAAGGACAGTGTGAACATTCTTTAAAACAACACTTTTTCTGTTCCACAGAGCAAAAATAATGACATAAAAATTGCTACAAAATTAAATTACATAAATGGAAGATTTTGTTTTGAAATGTGAATCTGGGTGGGTATGTGTGCATAGAGGATGACCATGGATAGACTTACCCTTGCCCTATTTTCTCAAAACGTGTGTATTTCTTCTTGGGATCCCCAACACTAACAATGCTTCCTGGAAGAAAATTGAGAGTTCTGTAACACTATATGCACAAAGGAGCAAAAACATTTAAAGCTATTAGGCAGGTGACTGCTGAATAGTAAAGCATGCTGGAAGTTTGGCTCACAGTTTAAAAAATTATTAATGCTTATACAGGTCCTTCTCAGAAAATTAGCATATTGTGATAAAGTTCATTATTTTCTGTACTGTACTGATAAACATTAGACTTTCATATATTTTTTTAAATATGCTAATTTTTTTAAATAGGAATTTTGGGTTTTCATGAGCTGTATGCCAAAATCATCAATAATAAAAGGCTTGAACTACTTCAGTTGTGTGTAATGAATCTAAAATATATGAAAGTCTAATGTTTATCAGTACATTACAGAAAATAATGAACTTTATCACAATATGCTAATTTTCTGAGAAGGACCTGTATATGAGATAAACAAGCATCTGTTTCTGTGTTTGTTTTGGTGGCCCAGTATTAACAGTAATCTCTTTCAGTTGTATGAGCTGTAATTTCTGTTTTAGAGCTTACTGCTTCAGTTCTGCTTCACATGTGCAGTGAAATGCAAAAAAGACAGATGATTCACATGGCAGACAAGACCAAAATTGACATAAAAAATGTATATACGATTTGTACCAAAATTTTGAAATCATAATTTGAAACAAATTCAGAAAAACGGATAAATGGATAAAATAAGAATAAAAAAAATCAAGTAAGACCAGCAAGTATTTACTGACATTTCTACACTTTTCCCAAAATGTTCTCCCAAAATCTCCCATCATACAGTATATACAGCTAATAGCAACATGATGTTTACACACTTAGTTTTTCCACTATTTCTTCATCAGTCATCTTGGATTTCTTCCTTTGCCGATCAGTATTGCGATACAGCATACTAGTCGTGTTCTCTGGCTGGACCAGGGACTCCGGAGGTGTGGTGGCCTCCTTGACTGGAGCAGGAGGTGCGGTTGGCTCAATGACGGAACGTGTAAAGATCTACAGCCATACAAATAAAACAATAGAGGTACAAAAATAAGGAAAACATAATAAAACTATTATCTCAATTGATTCTTCTACACAGCAATTAAAGACATCAAATCAAATGGAAGTTCTGTACTGAACTTTTTTCAACGAAAATGTCAGCCAAAAAAAAAAATAGGTCAAACAACAATGGTCAAACGATTTTGCTAACCGGAAATATGATGGGAAATTATGAATCAGTTGTCTATAAAATTTAAGCGTAATAACCGATTTGGTATGCTCTGGTCGAGGTGCAATGATAGGTGGAACTTCATCATCATCGTTTTCATCATCTTCTTCCTCTTCATCATCCTCTTCCTCATCTTCCTCTTCAGACACTGGTGGTGCAATAGGAGGCTCAGATGCTGTCTTAGCACCCTGCTGTACTCACACACAAACACGCAAAGGATGCAAACAGATCCAAGCATTTTTGCAATATCAATATCAAAGGCTTCACTGTTCTGCATGTCATGGACAACAGCATTGCACATTTACCACTTTTTTATCAGTGTGATACTTCTCAAGACATTTCTATTAACATAATCTTCTATTCTATTACCAACCAGTGAAACCTCTAGAGTGTTTTAAATATTTATCATTATTATGTTTACTTACTTCTGCCAAAGGCCAGATAATGTACTACAGGGATGGGCAACTGTTGGCCTTTGGGCCGTACGGCCCGATGTTAACTCTAATCCAAACCAGAAGAGGTTGCTATCGGCGGTGTAATTTTTAGCACTAAATGGTTACATTCTTATATTTAGTCATGGATATCTTTAACAGTAATATGTGAACTTTGGTAATAACATGTCTTTGTTAAGTACTTCATTTTAGGTTATGTTGAAAATGTTCTGTAAGATAGGACCTTTGTACATTTGTTTTGTGTGCATTCAGTGCAATTGAGATTTACATATACATTTGCTTGTAGATGAGGTTAACCATTTAAATAAGTGTAATATAGTTTTATAGATAACATAAAAATGTGAACTAAACATTGAACTAATTGTACACTTCAGTTCCTTCAATAAAATTTCCCTCAATAAAAAATTAATTTATGTGAAAAATAAAATATGTGAGAGTTGAGTAATCTGGAACCTTGGTTTAAAGGACAAAAAATATTGGCCCTCGTCATTATCAAAGTTGCCCTTCCCTGATGTACTACAGTACATCACTTCTCTCAGTAGAATTTGTATCTGTTCAGCCTTTGTGAAGAAGTCTGGAGTTATCCGTATACAGATTTACATAGTAATTAAGAGTACTGACACCATTAAAGCATAGGCATAGCTAATGGAATACATCCTTACTTTTTAAAAAACAATATAAACCGCAAGTGTGAAATAATAATAACTGGTCATTGGAATCTCATAGTCATAAATAGTTTAATCATAAATAGTCATATACTACATTCATACATAGACATTTTATATGAAGCTGTTTACATTTGCTGTACCTTAATCTAATTCCAATTCTAATTCAATTTACAATAGCAATTTATTCTTATTCTTTAGCAGTTTCTACTGATTTGAATTGTGGCACATTTAGTTCTCACAAAGATATCAAAACCTGACACACACACACACACAATTCAGTGAGGTATTAAATCAAACTAGAAATTGTTTTCCCCACATCTGTGCCTTTCAACAATCCTCATTGCCAAATCAAATTAATTAATTTTAATTCAATAAATTTTAAGTTGTAGAACCATCTTCACAATGATTAGTGTTGTTGCAAAGGATCAGAATATGTATGTGAAAGTGAACACACACACATACACACACAAGCCTACCAGATAAACCGGGGTAAAAAATGATTTACTTGTGTAAAGGTCACACTCACTAAATTTAATTATCACATGCAGGTTTATGCCTTTGAAAGGTATGAAGGTATCTAAAATGGATGGCAGAAAATAACACATACACTAGACACACAAAGAAAAAGGAAAGCAATTTTTTTTGCTGAAGTTCAGTCAAATACTCTGCTTCTAACCTTTTTCTAAACTGCACAGTAGAGTTATTAGCCTTGCCAAAAAAATATGGTGCCTCTTTAGTTCTGTACAGTATAAAGGTGAAGTTTTACCTTGTCAAATAATGCGCTGCACGTTCTAAGGCTGACTGGTGGTCCGGAGGACAGGAGGCGGTTCTGAATGATGATAAGGTTGAGAACAAGAGGATTATGGAGGAAGAAAAGTTACTTAAGTATAATTAAATAAATACATATATATGCATAAACAAGAAAATAGCTTTGTCAAACTATCAACATTTACTTACACTAATACTGCATCAATGTCTATTTATTTATGTATTTCTACACTGATTTATTACTCTTTTTCTGGGTCCTGTAAAAGCTTTTTACATTTTTTTTAAAAACCACTGCTAATGAATTACGATCATTATCAGATTACATCGATCACACTACCTTACCATTTATCTTAGTGCTACTACGAATGACCTTGATCCAACTTTGTTAGCTGGTTTTTAAGAATGCAGCAAGCCTGCATTACATGTAAAAACACAAACACGGATGTCATTATTCTTTTTAACTATGTATGTAGTAATCAAGGCTCCACTAAGCTAAACAACATTAAACAATCTATTAATTCTTTCATAGCTGCTGTTAGAGACAATCTGGATAAACCAGTTTAATTTACACATACAGCTTCACATACAGTGACGCAAATAACTTTTTTACCAATCTTAAGCTTAAGAGATCTTGAAGTGAAAGTGACATGTTTTTGGTTATGACACACACACACACACAGAACAGTGGGCAGCTAACCCTGCAGGAAGCAATCAGGGGTTAGGAGCCTTGTTCAAGGGCACCTTAGTTGCTACTTGGAGTCAAAACAGCAACCCACTGATTAGAAGCCCGACTTCCAACCAGTATACCACAACTGCCCCATGTTTAGGGCCGCACACTTTATTAACATACAGACACAATTAAAAGAAAAGGCAAAAGTAAATTTAGAAAAACAGAAACACATGTATATCGTCGCTGTCATACGGAATCTGAATCTTGAAAAACATTTTTCTTCTTTTTTATCATTTAGTTTTTAAGTATAAAAAAGCCCTAATGTTGAGACCCCCAACTTGAGCTGTGTTGAAACACTTTGGGAAGATGCCCACTTCGCAAGACTGACGACCAGACGCAGTGTGGTAGAGGAATTCTTAGAAACATAACCTGGTCTCAGGTAAAGAAAGGCTTTGGCCAAACTGGGCGCAAAGTCAAATAAAAAGGGGCCACCGAGGGACTCACGAGGGACCTCCGTAGAGGTAGTGCTTCCACCATGCGAATGACGGAAGGCAGCTGCACCCTGAAACGGGACACAACACTGTTTTTATGAGTCCCTGTAGGAGGAGTCAATATAATTTAGTATGTGGATGCTCTGGGCCAGGGCTGAATTCACACATTTGGTGCTGGGGGGAGCAAGGCCGAACGTAAGTACTCGATACTGGCAGGTTTCACCCCTGAACGCAAACCTCAAGAACTTCCTGAGTTTAGGAAGAATGGGGAAAAAAATAGGCATCTTTGGTGACAAACCAGTCCTCGGATCTGATTTGGGAAAATAGCCTGCCTCACCTGGAGCAGCTTGAACTTAAGCTGTCTGACTGAGCAGTTTAAGAGCCTGAGATCTAAGATACGATGCAGACCCCCACCCTTTTTATAATAAAATAGCGGTTGAACAATAACAATAAAATAGGGGCTGTAGAGCCCTGTACAGGAGGGACTACCTTGATGGCCTCCTTCCTTAACAGAGAAACCACTTCTTGTTCTATTACCAGAACTTGCACTGGGCCCACCAGGGGGGAGGACCCCTCTGAAAGCTGGTGGACGAGAAAGAAAAAGAAAAAAGGATTCCACAAAAAAAGGATTGTTCTAGGAGTCCACTACCTCTGGAAAGATACATGCATAAAGCTGCTGCCCTGAGCACAGGGGTAGCAGACTGTGCTCGAGAGGGCCCTGGGGGATGGGGGGGGGGACCCTCGAAGGCCCTGGAAACATAACAGGGCTTCTATGATTGGGTACACCCAAGTATACCTAGTATTTGTCTTCAATGAGGCCACCTACTGCACCCTTTGTGCAGCCAAACATGTGGATTCTGCTTTATTAGGTAAGCCTGTATGATGTATTGCCCACAGAGAGGTTTCCACCATGGTCTTTTCCTTAGCAGAATTACTCTGCCTTCACTACTGGCATCGCCTTGGGCAGAACAGAAGGTGTCTTATGTCTGAAGCTGGAAGTTTACACTGAGGCAGAGTGCTCGCTATAAGGCACACAGCAGCTTAGCTTATAGCATCGTTCAGCTCCTTTGATGCTTTGCATAGGAACACAATTGACACACAGAGTAAATGACTAATGGTAATGTCTGTTATGCATGTAACCCTTGTTCCCTATGGAGGGATTGAGATATTGTGTCCCTCTTGCCACAGTGCCAAACTCAGAGTCGGGACACTACTTCCAGCTCTTTAGACCTAAAATAAATAGGATCCAATCAACTATTCAGATGCTACTTAATGTGGACAATGTGTAAACGTGTCCTGAATAGCTGATACACAGTAATTTTTGTATATTGAATGTTCTCTATCACATTATTTAGCAAGTTACTGCATGTCACATTTCTTTTTAATATTGTGCAGCTGTACCATGGGCTGTAATACATTTTATTGTATGTTAGATAAGTATATCTAACATATATCAACATCTATCTTTTTTATTATTATAGAAATGGCATTACTGGTATAGTTATTTAGATTTGTAAGGGAAACTGCGCTTAAAAGCGAATTAAAAGCAATTGTTTAAAAACTAAAAAAGCAACTTACCAGAGTATTGGTTGCAATGTAACCATGAGCAGATTTATCTGAAATCATGAAAAAGTCCATTAAACAGGTAACATTTTATGATGATTCTTTAAAAGACTAATTGTTAAGTTCAACTTCGACTCAAATCAGAATGCCACTTTACTGTCTTTATTTATCATTAAACTTCTACATTTTTGTTTTTGGGGGAAACGTGACTATCAATTTCTTTTTTTGCCAAGATAATTTTTTTCTTTGTATTGTAAAAGCACTTTCTGGAAACTTAGTAGAACATTAGGGTTTCAGAACTATACAACAAAAAATAAAACTTTAAAAGAGACAAGTTTTATACAAATAAAAAGTTTAAAAAATTAAAATAAGTTTAAAATAATTTTTAAAAAGTTAGAATTTTTCATTTTAAATTTTGTGTTCTTTACAACAACACAGGAATATGTCCTCACCTCCTGATGTAAAACTCATGTATTTCTGATTGTTGACTGTCTCTTTGGAGTCATAGAACTTGAGAACATCTATTACAGCCTGAGGGTTTTTTTTCTGTTCCAGCTTTGTAATATTGGAGGTTTGCAATAATCGTGCCCATTGCTCTGGAATACCCTGCGCATATGTTTATTTAAAAAAGAAAAAGGTCATGAAATCCTCAATTATCTTTTGCATATGTTTATACATATCAGTAGTAATAAATGCAATATTTTAATATTCTTATTATTTGTTGTTGTACATCTTGTCAATATATTTATTGACAAATATTTATTACCAATTCTAACATGTTCATACAAACACACCAGACACATGGTAACTGTCATAAAAGAACAGTAATTGACACCAGTTTCTCTGCACACACACACATCATCAAAAAGTGTGTGAACTTACAGTGAACTCTCCAGTAACTGCGTCAAAACCTACATGGATGGTGTGCTCGAAATCAGAGGGAAGGGATATTTCAGGACGCTCTTTCTCCTTCTTCTTATTGGCTAGGGAATAGATAAAAAAGTTTTTTGATACCTTAAAGCTCATTGAAACACTTTTTTAATGAGCTTTTTTTCATAATTTACAGTATTAGTGAGAATCTTTGGAAATTTCACCTGGAAGAAATCACCCAATCATAACCTATCAATTTTATTCCTTATTATGTCAATAAGGAATTACAAACTCTTTAGTTCAAACTGGGATTGGCTGCTTTTAGAGCTTTTCATTCCAGTTAACAGACATAGCAAGCAAAAGTACTGTAAATAGGGATTCACCTCTCTTCTTTGGATGAGTTATGTCTCCATGTTGACTGTCTAATTGTCAGCCAGTTCCTCCCTCCCCAATTTCCAATGATCAAAGAAAATTTACATTTATTCTGTCTTATGCTGTCTTCATATAACTGCTGTCTCTACAAATTCCACTTTTTAAAGTTACCTATGAATATCAATTACTATATATAATATTTCTATTTCACATTTAGTCCATTCATTTATACAGATGCTTTGTAACAATGTACCAAAGTGAAAAGCATTTTATAATTAAACTTAAACTTTATTTGGTGACCTACAGTAAATTTACGGTATACATTTTTATCAGTACTTGCATTCCCTGGGAATATTCTCAACCCACTGTAGCTCAAAAGAAAGCCATTTTACTGTTTTACTTGGATTTGCATAACTGTTACGTCTGAAGCTCCCACACCGCCTCCTTTTGGTCATTAGCAGGAACGTCGCCAGAATTTAATTGTACTGTCAACTTTGTGCTTACTTTTGTCTCCCCCAGGAAAAATGGACCTAAGACGAGCTTTCTTGTTCTTCTCTTCTGGAGCCATTGGAAGTGGTTTGGAACTATGCACTGAGGAAGGTTCACGGGAACTACTGTTCATTCTCAAGGGGGGGGCAGGTGGTTTTTCTTCAATATCAACACTATCAGACATCTTTAGCTGTAATCACTATGGCCTGCAAAGAGACAAAGACAGAATCAATAGGTGCATTTACATGGAGCATTATATTTCTATAATCTGTAATTGGTTTAAATGTCAATTAAAGTAAGTCCAAACATGTTTCATGTAAACACCTCATTCAGAATAAAATGCCCAAACTGATTAAAATTTTAACCACTTTAACAGAGGTGATAAACTGGTTAAACTAGTTTAAACCTTAAATAAACCTTATGAAAAACTGATCAAACAAGAAAATTCACATCACATAAACATGCTGAAGCAATTACATAGTCTATGTCTTGCTGTGCATGCCTCATCTTGACATAATCCAGGTCAGAATGCAGTGGTCAGGGTTCACCAGAATGAAAAATATTGGCAGTGTTGAAAATGAACTGCACCTGTTTGCATTAAAACAAGTAAGGGGAATCCCTAAGGGGAAAGGCCAGAGGGAAGGGATATCTTTAAGAGCATTACATCACAACAATATTCTAATTGTTTGTTACATATTTGTGACAGGCAAGGCTACATTCACAGCGTAATCACATTAGAAAAACACATTATTAAGTTTTTTCTTAATCTTAGGAACTTTATATTTAACAGCAACTACATGAAAGCACATATCACATATATAACAGACCTCAATTCTTACAGGATTTAAAATGCAGCAAACAGGACTTGCTTATGTGCGCATAACAAATTATTTAGGTTTGTGGTACACACGTAAACACCAGATCATATTAGATAGTGTCTTATGTAAACAGTCTACTAGAAACTTTTAATCGTAATAGTATAAATCAAAATGACAAAAAAGTATGTAAAATATGACACACAAAACACTACAAGTTTACATTTAGCAAGCAAATACAGTATGCATACTATGTTTGTGTGTCCACATTTTTTTAAAAACTAGAATATAGAAAATTTAGACAAAGAGAAAAAATTTACACAAACTCCAGTTAAAGGTCTCTGTCACATATGACAGAATGTAGAATATAAATATTACTCACAAAGGTAAAAACACCTCCAGATATAAACTAGGTATACATTCAGAAATGTCCTGTATGCCAGTACAGAAATGGCACTTACACTGCCTGGAATACTGTATAATGCAATGTAATTTCAAAATACCATTACATTTCTAGTGTAATGAGTGAACCAGAAGAACTATCAACTGTGTTTTTAACATGTCTTTTGGTTATAGGGTATGCTGTTTTAACATTACACAATTTACATTAAACTTCACATTAGAATGTAATATTCCAAACATTTATTAGAGGAAAAATACACACATACATATACAAAACAAACACATATCACATTTCATCTTTCTACAGAAATCAATTTTAATTAGCCTCCTGCAATATCATAGATTTTAGATACTGTACATCCAATCACACATGATGTCAAACAGACTATCAGTGCAGTGTATTTAAGAAATGCGGAGTATTGCTAATAACAAACACATACTGTCACGATTTTGGCTCCCTGCCTCCCTCTGGTGGCTACCAATGGGAGGTTCACAATCAATATGGACTACATTGCCCATAATGCCCTGCTTCAAACCACACCCCTTCCAGGTGTCAGCCATAATGCTGCGTTCAGGAAACTGGGAGGCCTGAAATTTCAGACCTCCTACTAGAAGTGCTCTGGAATGCCTCTTGAAGTTGGAGGTCCTACTAGTGATGCCGGGGCAACTCGAGCTACCTCGACTTCACCGAGATGCATCAGGCTCATGTCACAAAACAATGACGACGGCCATGGAGATGCACACCGTGAATGGCAAAACATAATTTACTAGGCTATAAAATGCATTTAGCTGTTTTTTGGTCGTACTTGATATCATCATTAATAAATGAAAAATAAATGAAGCAAGATTGTAAATTAAGGAGGCAGTGACAGTGTGTTTTATTACCTCAACTGTCTTCCCTCCTCTGTTTGATTAACATAAGCAAAAAGACAGGATTGCTGGAGGTCAAATGTCTCTTTAGAAACAAAACAAATGCTAACTTATCATGGTCGGCCATGTTTGTTGTTTATGTTCAATTTCTTTCGTCTGAAACGCTTTAAGGTCACATTTAGTACACTCCAAGTGGGATAAATGCGACATCCCATTGTTCTGGAATGCAGCATAAGCCCTGTCCTTTGTTTAGGACTTTGCGAGGTCTTGATTTCCCTGTCGGTGTAATTTCTGAGTGTTTTCCTGTCAGTGTCATTTCTGAGCATTTCCCTGGTTTGTCTATTTAACTGATCTTTGTTTTGTTTATATCGCTCTTGAGTTTTTGCTGCCTGCCTTCTGGACCTTTGCCTGTGTATTTTAGATTTTTCTTAATGGACTGTGTGAAATTACTATGTGTACCCTGTTTGCTGTATTTGTGTATTTGCTCTCTGTTGTGAACTGGTTTAAATGAAAAATAGCTAAAGACTGCTCAAAAACTCGCCAAATGTTTATTCTGTCTACTGTCTTTATTGGTTAGACTTTAAACAATGATGTAACTGCAGTAGACCACTGATTTGTCAAACGTGTTTGCTAACACTATGTTGTTGAGATTTTAGTGACTCCTTTGGAGGAAATGTATCAGAGTTGATATTCGAAGAGATATTTTCTTTTCGCTGCTTATGAACTACACCGAATGGCTCATTGGACTACAAAAGGATGTCACAATGCCCTGAAATCTCACCAAGGAATATGCTTTAGTAGTGTGTTGTGGTCATGTTGAGGTGATGCTATTTCCACTGTGATACTAAAATCCATTTGTTCAGTCTTCCTAAAATGGACTACTGTTGACTGAGCTGCATACTCACTTTCACTTTTGTAGGCCTCCATTTACTATTTAAGATTAAGCTTATTAGTGTAGCTGGATATTGGTGTAGGTGAATAAAAATGACTAGGATCTCTAGGACCTTGTGAACAGACACAAAGCTTTAGAAAAACTCAGCAAAGTGATTATTTTATTTATGTAATAAGCAGATTAATCTTAACTCTAATTTAGATTTATAAAATATGGCACATTTGAGATTATATAAAGTTTCTAGGGTGTTCTTAATGGTTGATAGGGTGTGGCAACTTCCTGACAGCCCAAACCAAATAAGACCACCCACTTTATCTCTATGATGTTCTAATGCTGAGATATGGGTTTATTTATTTAATTATATAGTTGCTAGGGTACAGTAAATAGTTGCTAGGGTGTAGCTAGACAGTTAACTTTAAAACCTAAAGACAAATGTGTGTACAAATAAGTAACTCCCATTCACTCCCAACAACTTCCAAAAACAGCGATGTCTCTTTGATGTTCTGGGACTGAGAAATAGCTATTTCATGTTGGTTGCTAGGGTGCTCTAAATGGTTGTAAGGGCATGGACAGTTCCCATGGTGATAATTAAAGACTACTTGCCACTATGAGTTAAAAGAGGCCACCCACTTGCCTATAACCTTTTTCAATGAAAGTCAATAGAGAGGTTGCTAGGGTATTGTAACTGGTTGCTAGGGTATGGTGATGAAGTTGAATGTCACTATTTGTTGCTGCCTGCTAAGCCAAATGATTTAAGCTCACCCTCAAGTTTCTATGACATTTAGGTCTCTGGTTGAAGATAAGTCTAAGGAATTTTTTTGCACCCTTGTTCATGCACCCAAAAGGGTGTTAAAATAAACATTACAATAAGTTATCACATAAAACAACTGTCTCACTATCTTGTACTCGTTCATCACAATAAATGCACAGCACCAACTATAATTCTATCAGTGACTACTATATCTTAGACTTAATGAATTAACCCAATGCTTAATGCTTTAGCTTAAAGTTTAATTAAATATTTAGCTTAATATTGAATTTATCGAAAAAAAATAATTGTTTCTCCACTAAAAGCATAAAGTTGCTGGTTTAAAAGTAATAAGGCATGAAAGGCATGACTGTCCCTCAGTTTTGAATTTCTGAATTATGAGACATGATGTCATGAAAAACGTTTAAAATACCTTTTTGAAAGAGTTTTAAGTGAGAATGTAAAAAGTGTTTTGAAGAGTTTACAGGACCAAAAAAGTCCAGCTAAAGAAATGAAAATACTATGTGTGTGTAAGAATGTCTGAGTTATAAGAGCACACTCACAAGAGAGAAATGGTTTGTTTATCATACCACATTTGCTTTTTCACATTTTTGTGTGTGACACACATGGATAGGGTTAGAAACGGACTACAGGATAATTACGTTAACAGGAGAGAATTTATACAGGTAAATTACATGGGGGTTTTGTTAGTAACTCTCTCTCTCTCTTTCTTTCTTTCTTTCTTTCTTTCTTTCTCTGTCTCACTCTCTGCAGGTGGTTGCCAGATGGCACTCAATCCTCTATGCTAATCCAGAATAGAGACAGGAAAAAGGGGGAGAGGATCACTTTGTGTATGTGTGTGAGGCTGGGTCATATTTCCTCATGCTCCAATGCTGATGCAAAATCTATGCAGTATGCACGCGTCTGTTTTTTAAGTGACTGTTATTTACTTATTACTCTTATTAACATCACAGCATCACATGTCAAAATGTCAAAGTGCAAGACCAAATAATAACACCAGAAATAACAAAACAAATGGTGACAAAACAAATAAACATTGTACCATATACAATTACTAAAGGCTAGGTTTTAACATACTGCTGCTTTTCCTGATATTCTAGTCCTCTCAATTATAACAGATGGCTTTCATACAGATAAAATGCAAGTTGAATAACAAATGTGACATTTTGTTGATGACTAGCTGAAACGGAACAAAAAGGGGCCTAGAACAGTGCCTTGAGGAACATGCAAACCTAGTTGCCATGGTGATAAAAATGTTAGCCCTTCGGTTAATCTTTGCCTCACTTTATACCTTCTCTGTGGACTTTTTAACTATTGCTTGACACTTTGAATTCACATATACACATACACTATTTTAAAGGCACAAAAGTAAACAACATGCTTTCCATAACTAGTTCATAACAGATTCCCCCACTTCCCCAATTTAATCGCACATCAGCTTTTACCAGCTGCCAAAACACTGTAGCCCAGTGGTTCTCAAATTTTTTAAACCAAGTATCATCTCAGATAATTTTTTGTACTACAATAATGTTTATTAAAGTGTTTAAACATTAATTTATATGTAATTCAATGATTCCTCTGCATACAACTAGAGGGAGCGTGTACCACACCTATCAGTGCTCTACTGTTCTCCTGTTAGCATGTTTCAAAAAGATGATAGAAAAAATGAAAAGCTTATCTACCCTCTCACTGGATATATTTTATACTTGAAAAAATTTGGCCAGTTGATAATATCCACAAAATCAAGTGCAGATGGTAGTCATATCTGGCACCTAATCTCTGGAACAGAGGTTAATTTTTCTATTAACATACCTATCAACCCTTAAACTAGCTAAATTCTATAAGTGTTGCATGATATACGTGATACCCTGCTTTTAGGAACGATACGATTCCTCATCTTATTGGTACCGGTATTTTAAGAGTGACAGCTGTAGTTCCGAGTATTGGACATTTAGGAGCTGTGTGGGCAGCGCTGCTTCTGCCTGTATATGGCGCAAATACAGGTGATCTTGGCAACCGCTCACAGCTTATAGACAAAATAAATGCTCAAAGTGAAATATGGCATTATTTCACTTACGTTGCTGACAGTCAGAGCAAGTCCACTAACATCACAAAACACGTCTGTAAGAAATGCAAACCAGTGCAAGTCAACACGTCCAATTTGGCAAAGCATCTTGATGACAGACATCTCGACTTGTATACAGAGTTTAAAGACAGGTTAGCAAATATGATGCTATGCAGTATAATATTCTGCTTATGTTCTTAATTATAATTTAAATCAGTGTAGTTACTTTTTTTAATAAACCGCAAAGAGGGGTCTAAAGACTGCTTAATAAGCAATGTGTGTTTTGCATCGTGTGATGTTGTAGCACCAATTATTAACATTATGTTTTGCCTCCATTTCTGTTTGTAACATTCCTTAGTAACTGACATATTGTCACAAAATTAGACCCAACAGTTTTAAATCAATATAATTATTAATCATTATTCGCTTTTCGTTTATATCACTGAAAGTTATGAAATGTTTCATTACTTCATTACTTTCACTACTAATGTTTCATTTTTATATATTACATGTATTATAATATGTATTTCTGATATGTCTAAACACATTGAACATAAAATAATTATAATTAACCACAAAAGCACAATGAATATAATAATGTATGCATACTTTTGAATGTATTCTATGTCACATATTTCTCTGTCACTGTCACTGCTTGCTATCCTATTGAAACCAGTTGACTGCATGGATTTGTTTAGAACTACTGAGAGCTACATGAACCATGTAACTGCATGGCAGCAAAATCACACAAGTGTTGCATCTCTCTGACACTGACAAATTGTTGTTTGGGGCTGCAAACACACTGCCCAAAGTATTAATACTTAGATCCAATCTTAAGTCTATATCCAATTTTTTGTCCCATCCTTACTAATATTGGCACCATGATTTACCCTTGAATTGTGAACAGATTTTTGTAAATTTATCTGTTCAAAAGTCAGCAAAAGAACTCCAGCAATTAATTACAAAAAACAAAAATGTTTTTAATGCTAACATTATAAAGATGTGCTTTTCACATTGGCGGCACGACAATTTCATATATCCTTATAGCCTCCCTATAATTGGCTTTAATGCTCTTTATTTTGTTATTTAAGTGTGCAAATTGATGATTTTTAACGCAAACTTTTGTGGAACAGTGACATCATAGCCACTGTGAATTGGACTTGTGTTTACACGCAGGGAGAATGTCTGGATATCAGCTGTCTGATTAAAATCCACATTTGGAAGTGGTTTAGAAAGGTGCAGATTTTTGTGTTTTTAATGTGAAACAAATTCTGATCTGTCAGATGTGGAAAAATTGCCTAAAGGCATTAGAATTGCAAATGAAGAGATTTGTGATTGCTTTTGATTTTTGGCAGACACAATAGACAAATTTAAAATGAAATAGCACACAGGTGTAATTGCTATTGCAGAGGTGGTGATGCAACAAAAGATTATGAGCCAGGCCAACTGGGTCAGTACACCAACTTGTTACTGTAAAATATGTTAAACACATGGTGTGTTGACAAAATGCTTTGTTGGTGTAAAGGTTAGTGTTGGTGTAAAAGTAGGTGTTGTTATCTTGCTCTGCAGCAAGCTCTATAGCATATGAAAATTAATCAAATTAAATTAATTAATCTAGCTGTGTCATAAATCAAGCTATTTTTCAGAGAATGATTACATAAATGATTTTATTTACACAAATACATATACACACATATATATCTACAGACAGATATAGACAGATAGACAGATAGATAGATAGATAGATAGATAGATAGATACACACACACACACACACACACACACACACACATACATGGCTTCTTGTGTATCTGTGGAGGCTTGGAGATAAAAATCAATCATTCTGAAGCATTCTCTGTAACAGGCCCAAATACAGACATGGCCAGTCTAACAAAAGACCATATCCCAACAACAGAGCCGTCCATTTAACCATTTATCCATTGCTTCATCTATCTAGCACCAATGAAACAAGGACCCAAATTCATCAGTCAAAATGGATACAGGCACAAACGCAGCTTTGACTCTTAGTGCCTCAAAACAGCAGTGCTTTCTGTGTTCTGCAGCTGCTATTCTACGAACACACACACACAACATTTATTTTTATGACATCGACAGAGATGCTGTTTGTGGATGTGTCGTTAGAATGGAACAGGGGCTGACAGCGTCAACAGAATTTAACAGCATCTCCTCCCTACAAAACAACGCATCGACAATGCAGCTGCTGCCTCTCTCCTTTTCTCCTTTATTTTTGTTTTCAGTGACATCTTCATTTTCTTTATTCCTTAGAAGGGTTGAATTCTGAAAGCAGAGAATAAACGCACCCCCCACCCTCCATCCACTCCCCCCCCATCCCCCTCTCTTTTCCTCATCCATATTCTAGTCATCGCGGACAAGAAAAGGAGCCCTTGAGAAACAACTCACCTGATACATGTCTTGATATTAACTTGCTAAATCCATAAAAACCTTAGTGTGTTTACCTTGTTCATCCTCCACAGCATATATTCCTGAAAGCTAACGCAGGCACGGACTCTCCATTCTGTGGTCAGACCGGCTCTTCACCCCCCAAACCTGGACTCACAGCCTTTCGTCGGCAGCCTGCCTCCACTGCCTACCTACTGTTTCCTAGCCAGTGATGTCAAGAAGACCTCGCAAATATATTGGCTAAGGGGTTGAACGTTAATAAAGCAGCTGACAGCAAAGAGAGGGAGGGCGGTAGCCAGACAGACTGGATCTGCTGTTTCACAGAGTGGTGAAAGCGCGGTAGATTTACATCCATCAATAATAAATTAAACTGTTTCGGTAGATATTATAAATGTTTACATGAAGACGTTTTGTTTGAAGAAGGCTTTTATTTATTATTATTAATTTACTTTACAGTATTTACTGCCATGAAAAAAATTCAATTGCCTAGGTATTTCGTTATAATATTTCATAATACGATTTTTGTAGTAAGCATTATGTATTGTAAATAGCAATGGTATATGAAGATTCTAAATATTCCAAGTACGTTTCAAGCTTACAAAACATTTAGAGAAAAGTAAGAAAAAAAACGTAAGATAAGTAGTTTGGTTTAGTAAACATTAACGTTAGTAGCCTTCATTGTGCTGCACACAGCTGTTCATGGGAATGAATGTATTTTCTTGTTGGCTTAATTTCACCATAATTTCACTGTGGGCAGCAACACTAAACAAAGTCCTTATGCAGTTTGCCCTAATTTGCCTATGATGTCATCTTTTTCCTTTTTGCTTAACCTTGATTGGCTAGTCAGTGCAGCAGCTGCTGTTCTAAAACAGAGTTTTGAATCACAGAAGTAGAGATCAGAATCACAGTAGTTATATTGATAGTAGTAGATACCTTGTTGTGGCAACCTTTAAAGTCCTGAGAGACAACAAGAATGATATGTGATGCTAAGCTGTAGGGGATAAGTGATGTCAAACACTGATGAGAATTACAGCATCCTCTTTTTAGAGGATGCAAAAGACTTCACTTTGGCTTGTTTCTAAGAGGTGCTTTATGATTCCATAAAATAGAGATGTCAAACTTGGCTGTAAAGCCAGTGTTCTGCCAAGTTTAGTTTAACCACCATTCAGATGTGTTTAATTGGTGTTGGAGCTAAACTTTGCAGGACCAGGTGCTGAGTCTGACACCTCTGCCATAGAAGAACAATTTTTGGCAGTAGTAATTTTTGGTTCCCTAAAGAACCTTTATCTGTAACCTTTCTTTTTCACAAAGGTTTCATTGTAGTGAAAAAAGGCCTGGTCCTTAAAATAAAATAATATATTTTCTTTTCCCATTAGCTTCACCCAACTGAACGTCATTTTACATTTTTAGTATTTCATAAATAAGATAAGGAATTTCATATGATTGTCACCAAACCTAACAAGCATCATGCCAAGATATTTAAGATTAAACATTCTGATGGGATTTTTTTATCTCAAAAGGTGTTGCTATGGCAAGACAGTAAAATTATGGTTAAAAATGAAAACAGGAAGTCCCTAAAGCCAATGATGGCAATAATATGAATTTTTCAAGTCACAGTAATAGTGTCACCAACTGGCAACAAAAAGTGGATCAATTTACCTTCTTGGTTGAAAAATGTGAAATGAAAAATGTGTCCACATTTGAAAAAATGGGAAGATATGTTGGAAGTAATAGTCTTCCAGGGTTTGGGATATTAAATATTGTTACTATGATAACATGTTAAAGTTTAAAACAATTTTAGATGTATTTGAGGTGCTTAACATGCTTCAAATGGCATGTAATTTGTTACACACATGATAGTGATTGGCCACTAGGCATAGGTTTAAACTAGTCAAAGTTTGGAGATGTTTGGGGTTATCCTTTTAACTAAAGTGACAGGTTACTTTTGCCGATGGTCAGCAAACTTGGTACATGTGTTGTTGTTGTTATGGGTTCTCTAATTTTTAAAAGTTGTCCAGCTTAAAAAGAACAATAAAAGAATTTAGGGTTAGTGTGGATGGAGCCTGTATGCTTGGGCAGCATATCTGCATTCAGATTTTCTACCCTGAGATAGCAGACTGGAAATAAATATTGATACATTAATAAAATTATTCAATTATACTATTACAGTGTTTCCTAGGTAAGTTGTCAGCAAACTCAAACAGGACAACAGTGACAGGGAACCAAACCAGTAATTAATAAATGGAGAAAAAACCTTGTGAGAAACCAGGCTAGACAGGGAGGGCCAGTTCTGATCTGGCACATTAAAGCTGCAGTCCGTAACCATGACTATGACTGGTTATGTCACGATTGTGGCTCCCTCTGCTGACTGCCAGCGGGATCCATCCTGGAAATAATATTAAAGAACTACCTTTCCCATCACCCCGTACCTGGGCCACGCCCTCTCCAGCTGGCGGACATTTTGTCAATCACACATCATGTTTTTATACTCACCCCAAAGAAAGACTCAGGGCGAAGTCTAGTCTGCATTGCAACTATTCTGAGTGTTTTCTCTGTGTTGGTTTATCTGCTATTACCTGGACTGCCTACCTTGTATCGTTTGCCTGCCTTGTATCAGTCGGGGAGACAGAAACAGTATGTAATATCTATATTCTGATATTTAGGTTATTCTATGTGTTGTAACTTATGTGTTGGTAGTGATGTGTGACAGCTACCAAATGGTAGCACACACACCTGGAACAGTGGGCAGTTTTTACTGCAGCTCCTGACTCACTAACTAGCAGACCAAAGCTGCCCTGCAAGGATTAACAGCTCAGGTCTACCCTAAAAACTTCTCATAAGTCATAAAAGGTCTTTAGGAGCGCCCCCTGCACACCAAAGGACCACAGTCTTCTCAAGAGGTGGAGCCTGCCCTGACCCTTCCTGTAAAGTGTATCTGTGTTGTGAGACCAGTCCAGTTTGTGGTTTAGGTGAACACCCAGGTACTTATATTTACATTTATGTATTTAACAGATGCTTTTATCCAAAGCGACATACAATTGAAGGAACAATAGAAACAGTGCACCAACTGAAAAAGAACAACAACAATCTTATAAGCATGGTACCATTTTCCCTAGACTAGTATAGCTTAAGTAAACAAGTGCAGTTGTCCCACCCCACCCTTTTTTATTTTTTATAGAGAGAGTAGAGAGAGGTATGGAAGAAAAGAAAAAGGAAAAAGAGAGAAGTGTTAGTAGTAGTTGCATTTAATTGGGAAGGTATTGTCTAAAGAGGTGAGTTTTTAGTCTTTTCTTGAAGATGGATAGTGAATCAGCTGTTTTGATAGAGACTGGAAGGTTCCAGGAGAAGGTTTGAGCCAGCGATTTCTTGCCTCTGTGGTGTGGCACCACGAGGCGTTGCTCACTTGCTGAACGCAGGCTTCTGGAGGGCACATAGGTCTGTACCAAGGAGTTTAGGTATCTTGGTGCAGACACAGTGGTTGTT
>JBAJNP010003670.1:12500-37969 GCA_036877545.1 Yasuhikotakia modesta | reverse complement strand
ACACACACACACACAACAGTTGTGTCATCGCTGCACTATGGCAGAGGAATTTAATTAGAGTTACTGAAATTAAATGACAAAAATACTGACCACAAAATAACACCTACAAAGAAACACCACAACAAACAGACAACAGTGATTTCTAGAACATCAGGGAATTAAAAATCCATTTCTATAGAGAAATAGATTTTTACTGATGATTTATAAACCTTTCGAGACAGATCAATGCTTCATAAAAGGGCTGATTCATTTACTCTTACATGAAATTAAATACAGCTTTGTGTTTTTCAGATTTTGAATTAGCTTTTTCAAATCTTATTGAGAAACTGAATGGGCAAATACTTCAAAACACTGTGCAGTGCTGGTCTGTGTTCAGGTCTACAAATTTGTATTTCAGTGGTTCAGTCAATAAGATTATAAGAATTTATAAGTCTAATAAATTAACTAATAAATTAGTCTATCAGTATATCAGAGATGTTGCTTTGACTCTCTCACTGACTGCATGTTTATTATAGCAAAATGTAAAGGTTTTTTAATAAATATGAAGTGTTACAAATAAAGTGTTTCCCCTGCAGCTGTTATGTACTTGCTGCTTCCGTCGGTTTGTGCCGTGTTTCAGCTGGAGCAGCATCTTGCTCAATGGGGTTTCCATAGATACCAATAACTGCTGCATCTGTCAAATTATGGTGTGCAGCAGTTCATTTTATGAGGACTGTGAGAGAGAGCTGTTTATTCTGAGAGTGGGCAGTAACCTCCACACAGCCATTAACTGTGTCTCCTGTTTAAAAAGCACTTAACACTTTGCTGCTGCTAAAATGGCCTAATTTTCGTGTGTTAGGGCAGTAACAGGATTTTCACCTGTATGTCTCTGTGGACTGTTAGCCAGACTGGACTCTGGGGGGAGGCAGTCATGGTTATAAATACCTTGTTAGGGGCTTTTGAAGGAAACTCTGTCACTAGAACCTTCAGGCACTTTAGCTGAGCCATTTATATTGCCATTAAAATAAAACCACTGCTGTCCCCGTTTCTGCCTGCCTGCAATCGCTCATCAAACACCAAACAATGTGATCAGACAGAGGTCACTACAGCAGCCCCATGTGGACACTTAAGGCACACTTATAACTAGGTGAATGTCATCAGATAATGGTGGCATTAACAACAAGCTTTCCAGATTTGGTCCTGCATCTGAAATTGCCCAATTTCATAATATATAGTATGAGAAAGACATTTTTTCTGAATCTCAGTACATGCAAAATTTTAAAAGTAAATAAAAAATGCTGGGAAACTTGGTGTCAGATGATTCTTCTCAAGTGAGGTAATATTGGTAGCAAGAAATGTATTGTATGTGGGAGAGCAGCATTATAGATGAGGGACACATGACAGTGCAAACGTAACTGAGGTAGAACAGTATGCTTGGAATGTTTGCACACCACACATGCATAACATACAGATTGTACTGTCGTTACTGTCAGGACATGGGTTGCTTTAATTCAGCACATACAGTCACAGTATGTGATTTCAGACACAGTGTCTTTAAACATACAGTAAGCTAGTTTTGTAATCTCTTCAGTGCTGCTTGTGTTGTTGTGTGACAGGAGTAACCACAGGTGTAGCCCATCACATTATCCATCAAATAATCCACTAATGTTTGGCACACGCAGACAACCATACAAATACGGTTTCTTTTTAATACTAAATCTATTGTTTTATCATTTCAAAGTGTTTTGCCTGAAAGCGTTAATGTGCTTTTATTAAAATGAATCACACTTGCTTTGTTTTGTTGTTTCATTCAGTGACATTTTTAAGTATGATTTCAGTATTTAAAAACTTGTTTGACTTGCACATTAATGCACTTGATCAACTGTAAATATGATTTTAAAGAGCTTTCAGCCTCAGTCCAGTGTTTACTGCCTTCAATGTTAAAACCCACAAGCACTCAACTAATTATCTGCTAAATAAATAAATATTCGCTAAATGGATGTTGCTTCTTGCTTTTGAAAGATTAATTTCGGTTTTGAAGGGATGTTTCTGTAATGGCCCACCAACTGTACATTTCGACCACAATACTCTTTGAAGCCTTGTGAATATTCGCTCACAGCGATCCAGGGTTTAATTATTAGTTATGAAGTGTTGTTTGGTATCTGTTTTTCTCAAGTTTCTCCAGCATGTGTTGAGTTGTGTGGGCTGTTGTGTACAGGCACTGTGATGAAGAGCGACCCGAGGTGCCCATGCTCTTCAGAGATGTACCCTCCCTCCTCATCATCTTCATCCTCACCATGCCTCAGCCCTTACGCAAAGGTAACGCATTATTGTTAGAATAAAATGTATAAGCTTATATTTTATGGATTGTGCTTGTCTGTATTTGTAATAATTATTTATTATTAAAATAAATAATAATTATTATTAAAATGACATTGTCCAAATTGTGTAGAATGGCCCAGCATCAGTTTGGTCTGATAAAATGAAGTCTTTTTAAAACAGATTTTAAATCTGAAAGTCATTTCAGAAGTGATTACATATTGAAAAGATGATGAAGACCAACTCATTTGCTTGGAAATAATGTGCACTGATGAATTACAAAGTGAGACCATGAATGTATGAAAGGAATCAGTGCCTGTCAGTCACTAATGCCTGATCATTGATTGGCTCTCGTGTGCAGCCACTGTGAGCAGAGGATTGATCTCAGCCCATCAGTCTGAAGACACATGACAATAGACAGTGTGTTAAAACACCAACCATGTGTGCATGTGTTAGATTATTGCTTAGCACTGTGTCATAAAGACAATAGTGTGTCATTCTGGGCCTGTGTCTTAAAATAAAACGAGCAGTCTTGCCACCTGCTTCACACACACACTAATTACCCCCCTCTCAAACAATCACACATCCCCCCTTTTACCACAGTCACACAATAGTCACATGATTGATTTTTGTGTTCTTACAAAGAACCCATGAATCACTTGAAAGCTCTGGGGTCTGTGTGTGTGGCTGTCTGCCTGTGGTTCAGCTCAGCTTTTATTAGTGACCATTTTGCTCTTTTCTGTTGATTTTTAGTGTGATGTGAATTTAAACAAGGCTGTCAGAAGTATTTTTTTTTTGTTATTTTTAATATTGTAAGGTCACATGTGCTGGTTAAGGAGTTGTGCTTGTAATCAGTAGGTTGCTGGTTTGATTCCAGCACCGGCAGATAGCAACTGAAGTGCCCTTGAGCAAGGCACCTAACCCTAACCCGGGGATATTTTATTAATAGTTCAGTTGTTAAGTTGTTTATTATCCCTTATGATAATAATGAAATATGACCTCTCTGGAATACTGGATTGTAATTGGCCAATGGCAATAATCCAATGGCCATTTATTTCTAAAAATAAATCAACTATAAATGACTGAAGAAGAAAAGCACATTTCTTACATAGCTGTTTCATGTCTGCTTTCTCTTCATACAAATAATTACTTTCAAATCAGTTTTCTTGTGTATTTGTTTTTTTGATCAGTGAGCGTGTAAAAAGCAGCAGAAAGTACAGTCTCTGCTGTCTGTCAGCATTTATATTGTGTTAATGACAAGCTGACTTGCCATTTTCCTGAGCTTATACAACTCTGAACCCTCGCTGCCTCATTTCAATTCACATCAGTTTAAATATGGTACACTTGATCGTTTTTGTGAAGCAGTAAAAAACAGCAGCTGAGGGATTTGATTTGTAAGCGCACAGCTGTGATATTATTGGCTGATATGTTTCCATGGCCTTGCAGCTTTGGCTACAGCAGGGAAGTTTTGTCATGCGCTGTGAGACCAGTGACATTAATGAATATTTTAATATTTCATTTAAATTAATTTCATGTTTTCAAAAGATAGTGACTGCTGATGATTGACATTGTGTGTTTGTAGAGCACTTCAGGTGTGTGGTGAAGGTGTTGTACAGTCTGCAGTATACACAGGCTCTGGTTGCTCTGTCAGTCCGGTTCAGCCGAGAGGAGAGACATGCCTGGAGCAACACTGGAGCTGCCAAAAAGGTACAACCAGTCAATCAGGAGTCCACATACTGTCACATGTTCTATTAACAACCAATGAAACTAATTCTTTTGGCTTGCTTAACCTTACAACCCTACCCGATACCTTAACCAATCAAAACTTTCTCAGGCATGATTAAGCCAATCATTGCACAGGTATTTGCTATATATATTTTTTTTTCATAAAAAAAAATTCTGTCATTAGCAGACAGTTGTATTAACACTTCATGACATTGACAGTGTGTGTGTGTGTGTGTGTAAGTCCTGTGTGCTCAGTGCTCAGTCCTGTTTGTTTAAGCTCATCAGAATAATCTTAAGATTAGCATTAGTGAGTAGGGACCACATCTTTCTTCAGCAGAAATCTCAGCCAGTGGTGTATGTACCATCACAGAGACAGAAGATCAGTCATTCAGTGACACAGAGGAGTGAGATGTTAGCTGTGGCTCTGCACCCGATTGTCTGTTTTTGTGTGAAATAAATGGACTAATGAAGATGTTTCTTGTCATTAGTCAGACTGCTTTAATTTCACATTATACAGCCATCACTCACTCTCTCTCTTTTTCTCTCTGTCTCTCACTTTAAGTCTTTCTTTGTCTTTTGTTAACAGCTCACTGCGTTTTCCTGTAAATTTAGTGTTACTTGTCTGTAGGGAGAAATATGTGGTATTTTTCAAATGTGTGTTTCTTTGTTTTATTTTCTGCTGTTCTGTCACACACAGAACATGCCAAACACAGACAAATCATGGGAGTCACTGCTGGGTCATGTGATCTCTGAACTAACCAAGGCCAAAGACGTTTATGACACCAACTCTGAGGATTCATCTGTGGTGAGAATCACAACAGCTTTAAACTGTCATGGTCAATGAAGATGTGGCTGCAGTGGACAGAGTGCTGTATATTATTAACAGGGAATGAACTGATGTTAATGATGTTTTGTGTGATGTGTAGTTGAGCTCTAGTGTGTGGTCTCCTCAGTCCATTGAGTTCCGCCTACAGCAGTTCTGTCTGCCCTTCCTACGGCTGTCCTGCTTACTGCAGCACCATCTGTATGGAGACAGCTTACCCGGCTGCCCGGTACACACTCTCTTTCTCACTGTCTCTCTGTAGCCCTTTAGACACATGCAGCTTTTAATTACCAGTAAATTGTTAAGATATCCTGTGTGATAGGAACCTACATTTCCTCAGACATAAATATGTCCATAAACAAATATTTGTCTATAATGTCGTTGAGTCAAAAGCAACTGCATGAATGTAAATGCAAAAATGATATAACAAAACATAGCAAGTAACAAAAGTAAGTAGCATCTGTTAGTAAGTAACAAAAACAAACTTCTGTTCAGATATAAAGGTAAATCTGTCATGTTTTCACAGACAGCCGCAAATCATTTCTACCTCATTTTCAGTTAATGGCATCACACGTTTTACTGCTAATTTAGTACTGATGTGTGAGAGGTAAAAAGAGACAACACTAGCGAATCTGTTTTTACCAGTAGCCATTCTAGTAATTTACTGGAAACTTATCAGGATTACTGTGTGAAAGCTCTTACCAGTTCAGCACAGACTCACTGTTCTCTCCTGTCACAGGTGGAGGAGGAGTTCTCTCTGCTCACTGGAAGTCTGGGTCTGGTTGGTTCTGTTCAGTCCGCTGGACCCTTCAGCAGTGCAGCTTGTCTGGAGTGGAATGTCAGTGCGTTTGATCTGATTTCTCAGTGGTGTTCAGAGGTCGTTTCTCTTGCTGATATACCCGCCCAGCAGTCTGTGGTCAGTATTTGCTTTAGATGTTCCCCAACACTAGTTAAATAGTTTACCGCTAGTTAAAAGAAAATGCTGTTTTCCATTGTTGTTTTTAATTTGTTTTCCATGGTATAGCAGCTAACCAAAGTATTCTTTGAGCTAAACTGTCAAAATTTATCTACCCTAAAATCAACTCGCAACCACTCCGTACCCCTGAGATTTCACCCTGCAGCTACTGACAACATTTAACAACTAAAGCAGAAGAAATGTAACTTTGAAAATATAATGTGAACTTTGAATATATTACTATTAATTATGCTTATCCCTATGTATTTGAATAACATATTATTTTGTTACAAGTTGACATACTGGAAAGTCTCATCATGATTTCATGATTGTGTATTGACTGTGTTTTATTGAATTCATGTCTTTGACTTTGTGTCTTTAAATTTTGGTTTCTTTGTCCTGTAGTCTCTATTAGTTCAGGACCCTCAGTGGGCGGCCCCTCGTCTCCTGCAGCTCCCAGACAATTATAACACCATCTTCCAGTACTACCACAGAAAGACCTGCTCCACCTGCAGCAAAACCCCCAAAGACCCAGCTCTGTGTCTGGTGTGCGGCGCGTTCGTCTGTCTGAAAGGGCACTGCTGTAAGCAGCAGGGGGTGTGTGAGTGTGTGCTGGTGAGTGGCTCACGGTACGCCAGCAGCGTCACGTTTGAAGTGTAGCACTGCTACACAGCTGATAATGATGTTCCTGTATTTCTTCAACTGTACAGCATTCCCAGCACTGTGGAGCAGCGACAGGCATCTTCCTCCTGATAAATGCCTCCGTCATCATTATCATCCGAGGGCATCGGTTCTGTCTGTGGGGGTCTGTGTATCTGGATGCTCATGGAGAGGAAGATCGAGACCTCCGGTACCCTCACACACGTCTCACACACTTCTCAGATCCTCTTTGTGCTCTGGTGTATTACATGGAGATTTTGACTCTCTTGTTCTGTTTTTCATTCAAGTTGATGAATGAAAAACATTTGGGCGCTTTCAGGGATTTACAGACAAGTGTACATTTAAACTGGACTAATTATAAAAGCTTTTCTCAGACATGGTTTAAATGAAATCAACTTTTGTGACCTTTTTCATATGTGCAAAAAATGCAGCTGACATAATTTGTCCCCTTTAGCTAAAGTGTAATAGGCTGTGAGCTGTCTGGCTAAACACTATGCATTTGTCTGCTTTACAGAGTCTATAGTTTTGCATGAGTAGCGTCTTTGTTGAATTTTGGGAATCTGTAATGTTGAAACAAATGTAGACACTAAGACAGTTGATGGTGAGGCAACTTGCTGAAGTTTGGAAAGAGTGATCTGATAAGTATATAAAAATGATGTCACTTTTTGAGTCTTTTGAGATCTTTATTGATTTTTGATCTTCAATTTTGCAGCCGTGGAAAGCCTCTTTATTTATGTGAAGAGAGATACCGGGTTCTGGAGCAGCAGTGGGTGTCTCATACCTTTGACCACATCAACAAGCGCTGGGGTCCTCATTACAATGGACTTTAACAGAACCGCCACAGCGGACAACCAGCTAGCCCAGATCCAGGACGAGTCACATGATGTCATCACCAGCCTGTGGCTTCCTCATCTGAGTTCTGTGATGTAATATAAAGGAAACATCAAGTTGGTCTCTGCCATAGCCTGGGTCATGTGAAGTTTTGTGTACAATCAAGCCTAATGACTAACAGCGTGTGTGTTTAAAGTGGTTTTCTGTGTGGATTTCAAAGAGGATTTTGTTTTGTCCCAGCAAGCTTACAGTAGAAGCACAAATATGTGTGAGTCCTTTGAACGTGTGAATGGAAAAAGCTTTTCCGTAATGTTTGGAAAACGTATGGGGGAAAATCACCAATAGTAAACAAATCATGTAGAGACATCTGAGGTAAGATTAAAATATCAGAAATGATCAAAACAGACTAAAGGTAAAGAAAACACTTAGACATATCCACCCACCACCACCCTATGACCAGTGCAATGTGTCATTAAAGCCTCGTTCTATTGAAGTTTCAGCACATCTCTTACGTTTTATTCTGGACGCTCAGACAGCCGTATATGCTGATGTGTCCTGATACCCTTTACAGAGAATTATTAAGGCATGGGACAAAAATCTCAGCAGATAAGAGCTAAAGCAAGGTCCGTCTCAGACATTTAGCTACAGTCATCCTCAGGAATTTTACTTTATTTTTGGTTTGTAGTCTCATATTAAAGATTTTAATATTTAAAAGTGCTGCTATTCACTGTTAAGAAAGTTGACTTTTGTGTAAAAATTATTTTTTACAGTTTTCATCTTTTTCTATTGAAGGCTCTGTGTTGATGGTGGTTGGCTGGTCTGTTGACTTCATTATAAAAATATCACTGCAGACAGTTTTTTTTTAAAGCCCATGTCATGACTACAGACAGATCTAAGCCCATATGTCGTGACTACAGACAGATCTAAGCCCATATGTCACGACTAGAGACAGATCTAAGACCATATGTCGTGACTACAGACAGATCTAAGACCATATGTCGTGACTACAGACAGAATAAGCCCATATGTCGTGACTACAGACAGATGTAGTTGTTATAAAAATATCTACCTGCCTTTCCTGTAATTAAAACTAATAATGGGGTTAATGTCAAAATGTGTTATTTCTCCTCAAAATCAAGAGAAAAAATATATATTTTTGCATAAAAGCAATGAAGCTTGTTCCACACCCTGCGTATCAGGTGACATTTTGCATTGCATTTTTTTACATTATGGCAATGAGCATTTTGAGAGGTAAACATGTTTGTTTTTAATGCCACAGTAACATTGTTCTTTTTGCAAAAATGTAAGTTTTCCAATGTCTCATTTTTGGGGATGAAATATGACCTGGACATGTTCTCATAGGGTTCCTGACATTCACTTACCTACAGCCATTTAACAGTTTGACCTCATCAGGTGTCACTCAAGGGATTGTCAAGGTGATGGTCCATAGGGGGCAGTATTCCTGCCTCAGTGAGTTCACATATCTGCAGGGTTAGTTGCTCAGTTAGATGCTCAGAAACAAACCTCTTAAGTTTATATGTGTATTACTATTAAGGGTATGTTTCATTGTAACTGGGTGCTAAATTCTCCTCCCTCAGCAATTTAATGACTAAAAGGTTTTCTCTTGTTAAAGCTTGTTTAAAGACATATTGCAATTCTAATTTAAGATGGTCCTGAGAAAAGGGTGTCACTGTCTGGTATTGAAATCAGCCAGATGATCAGATCATTTCTTTGGCAAAGAAATGTTTCTAATGTTGTCAGACAAATAAATCAAGTTGTTATCCACCCTGAAATAATCTTAGGAAAGGCATGTTTTGCAGTCTTATGTAGAAAAACATGGTGTTCCTGAGAGCTCTGTCCTCGGACCATCACTGTTTGTGTTATTTACACACTGGAGAGTGGTTATGCACATTAGTGGGTGTTAATACATTTTATAGGATCACATACAAATTATAGCCACAGTCACTGCAATTGTAATTAAGACAATACATAGCGTCCCGCTATATCAAGGGCAGTGTGTTTGCTTTTTTTAATCACCCCCAACACCACAAACACATTTTCAGGTATACAGATCCACCAAAAAAAGTTTGATTGGGAGAGACTGCTGGAGTCACATTGTGCTGGAGGGAGGTTCTTCACTGCACTTGAAGCAAATTTTCTTCATTTTTCTTGATTTCTTGCATGCTGTTGTTTTTTTTTCCCCTTTTTCTCTGAGCATTGCTCTTTTTTGCCCACTTGTATAGACAGACAGTTTTGCTAAGTGTGATGGGTGGCTAATGCTGGTATCTCCTGCAGTGAATGCATGTCAGGCAGGCAGTAATACAGTACATTACTGTAGGTGCTGGTTCAGACTCTGATGTCATCTCTGAAATGGTGACTTTTAATGACATTTAATGCAAAATGTATAATATGTGAATAAAATAAACAGATGCTCTGATGTCTTTGTATGTGTGTTTTAACCGCTTTATTTAAAAATGTGCAAAATGTTTTTACACTACGGATAGCGATATAATGTTTCAAACATAAATACATTTTAGTGACTGACTGGTTGCACCAGATAAATGGTTGTTTTGCCGTTTAGCATGAGGTCTGATGGTTGGTAAATTGTTCTGTCCAAGTTTATCCAGCCCAAGACAGAACATAATGGCTGATTTCTGCACTAATTAGTTGCCCTAAATAATGGGTTGTGGGACAGTTGACGGAATATGAATCTATTTTCTGGTTTATCGTGTATTATAATGTTGTTTGTGTTATATGCTGTAATTATTTATGCAGTCAGAGCAGCGGACCCTGCGTTACATTGACAGTCATCAGTGATTGGACGATGAGTGTGTGACTCACAAACGGCTCAATCATCAGAGACATTGTGATGCAGCCCAGAAACCAAACCCCTGTAAACTTGTTTGTGCACTGAATGGAAAGTGGGTTGGCAACACAATAGCAGCAGGGATGACAACTTGGTCAATACGCTGCCTACATTTTGTGTGACATTGTTTATTAGTTTAAACTGGACCGTTACAGTGTTTATGCAGGGTCAACCTAATTTACGCTTTGAAATGGACACAGTGAATGAAGCCACTTGTTTTGATGCCATGTGTTTTCCAGCAGTTGCAGTAGGTATCATAACATTTTTAGTAGAATAGGTGCTGCTTAAATAGTAGACTATGCTAGTTAGTGATTTGTAAATCTCACAATGTTCAGGCCATGCTTCACCATGCAATAAAACACTTCTGAATTAGGAAGCCTTTAGGACCATGAGGATTTTGTTTACTGAAACTAACATTTAAACAGTCCAAGAACAAAAAAAAATCTGTTGTAATTTTCTCACTATTGTTCCTGTGCCTTTATTTCTTTAGTGGATTTATAACTTATAAAATGATTCTCTGAATTGGTGCTCAGGCTCTACATGAATTTGAAACAAAAGCAGCATGATGGTAATGAGCAGCATTTTGGATGGACTGTCCCTTTAACAATAATTTCTGCCCGAAATAGCACATTAAACAATGTGTTAAATGCAGCACAACAACATTTCAGCATCACTGTGTTACTAATCAGTCATGTTTTGACGCAGGTAATGTGGTGTTACAGAGTGTTACATGCACCTGTGCTTGAGCTGTCAGGTGTGCTGGGATTGGTCATGTGTGCACGCCGATTCCTCTCAGAACTGCTCACACAGGAACTTATCAGGTTCTAGTGAATTATTAACCCCAGCACAGCTAGGGAGGCTTGAAAATCACTTCGGGTATGTTAGAAAACCTCTATGGCAGGTAAGTCTTTCTTTCAAGTCATACTGTTTTGACTAGTTAAGATTATTACATAAACAGTTTATATATTCCAGAGGTACAGAGACAGGGAAATGGGTAGACATGATTGCAAGTCATGTACTGGGTGATACAGGGATCAGTTATCTGGATAAAGTAACTAGACAGAGTAAATGCTGGTGACAATTAGTGGTTCTGTCAGAAAGTGAAGGACAGATTATATATTTAGTCCCATGAGTCTAATTATTCCATGTCCTTATAGGAAATGCCAATAGAAGAATGGATGCTGTCAAAAACAGGTAAGACATTCATCATCTTTAAACAACCTCCATCATCTGCACTATATATATTTAAATATATCTATATTTCTAAAAAAAAATAAAATATATATATATATAGTATAATATAGTAAGTTGGAAATCTTTCCTAGGTCTTTGTTTGATATACAATAGTATAATACGGCTGTTATAAAATAAAGCACAGTGATATATCAAAGCAAATATTGCTAGTTTCATATATTACTCATTTCATCAATAACTATATGCCATTATTGTCAGAGATATTTACTGCCTGTATGAATGTTTGCAGTCAGTTCCCCTCATAATCAGACACAGATGCAGTTTATCATATTAACCACAAACACTTCAGTTTCACTAACAACACAAGTCAGTGTTACTGTATCTGTTGTTTCATCTTTTACCTTCTGATGTGAGTTTTGGTTTGGAATGTGTGCTATGATTGAAACAAATGCCACTTGATGTGATATTTCATTTGAAGTTTCAAACCACCTATTAAACTGAAATGTTTTCTGTTACACTGGCTCAGCCTGCCAGGTTTAAGATTTTATGTATCTTGTATGGTGAGGAACTGTATAGACTGATGTTATATATATATTTAGGCTGTGTGAAAGCCTGCTTTGACTCAAGTGATGTATACAGCCTGGGTGCATGTATACGTCCAATTAAAGCTCACAGTAAGTGTATGTGGGCTAGTTTTTGCTCAGGGGACTAACTAACTCTGAGATATGTGTGTTTTTACCTGTGCCCAGAGGGCTGGATAACTCTGAGGAAACAGACAGAACAGAGTTTTATCATCTTCACGGCAGGATATGGTGAGACAGGCTGAGTTTCTTTACTGTGTAGATCTTTGATATGCTGAAGAACGTGTGTGTACACTACACCCTTTCACACTCTAAACACTACACTGAAAATGTGTCTGGCGGCATGTCAGTTCACACACTGCTGCTGCTACTACGTACAAAGTATGTACTTTTGTTGGTGATTGAAAAGTACACACTTCTGTGACAGTATCCCTAAACACCATAGAATTGTGTTTTGATACCACACACATTTGTGTCATTGTGTCACACTGTTTGCATTTGTTAGCATTAGCATCTAGCTAATGTACTCGTAGCTTACTTTCAGACAAAGTGAGACATTTTACGTCAATGTATTAAATTTGAATGAATGTAACAGTAAAACTATTTTGGATGGTTAATTTCACATCTGACATCAACACTAATGACTGATGCTGCAGCAGACTAATGAAGACGTGTGAGACTCTCCGTTGTGAGGAGACAGACTGATCTATCAGTGGACATACAGAAAATAAGGTTAAGTTTCTAAATCCAGCAAATACTGGAGGTTACAGATGGTAAGACCCTTGCATCCCCTTAATGGGATTACAGTGAACTGGAGGAGTTTGTACTTTTGTAGTGAAGGAAGTTAGAAAGTTAGAAAATAAGATTGTCTTGTAAAGTGTCATTGCAGCCAAATGCTCACCTGTGTAAGACTGTCTAGTGATTCTCTGTTTGCTCAGTATTTGCTCTTGTTTATTTCTAGATTGTAGTTTTGTTGTGTTGCAGTGTGAGGCTGCCATGGAAATGTAAACCCATCAACCATTGTATGTGGTGTCTGCTTTCCTCCGGCACACATTTCATACAGAGAGAGAGAGAGAGAGAGAGAGTGTGAGAGTGCTCGGTAAACTTACACTGACGCTCTCAGGCTGTTTTCACACACAGGTCATTTGAAACATTTCATTCAGAACTTGATGCAGTTTGGGGAAACTGCAGTCTAGAGAACAGCCACAAAAACCATTACCATTATATTATCCAACAGACAGCAGCAGCAAACTTTTCTTAAGCATCTCCAACAAGTGCTGCAGCATGAGTTCTACATATAGTTAATAATAATCGGGGTTTAAGCAAACCTTTAGCAAACACGTAACAATACATATTCCTTACATGTTGCATTCTGATGAAGACATGTTTTTGCAAAACCATCTTTATTTGCTTTTTAATTGTTTATTGTAAGCCTCCTAAAATTGACCATCTTTAAACAGTCTTTAAGTTGTTTATAAGGCAGTTTGGGATATATATATATATATATATATATGTATTTGTACAGATGCTAAGCTGCGCTATAATAGAATGGGAGGCAGCATTAGCCATTGCCTGTCTGAACTGTTGTTTTCACTCAAGTCCTGCATCACTGATCTCCAATACCCATGAGAATATACACCATAGCAACACAGTCTCTGTTTATGACTACAGAGAAACTGTGTCCTCCTCTGTGTCCTCTTATAGTTCATAGCATTACTGTATCAGTGCTAGCACACAGAGAGCCTGCATTGCTCACAGCTGACACACTGTGTGTATGTGAATAAACGTGTGTGTGTGTTTTCAAGTATGCATGTATGCACTGATCATTGAAAAACATTATGATGGAACTTTATATATCATCAAAATGTTTTGCCATGAGTATTTACTCATATATTTGGCATTTACTGAAATCTTATATTTAAGTAATTGTCTACGGCTAATACGGCTAATTCCTGGTCCTTGCAACTTACATAATGCTTTCTGTCATCATGTATTTGTATAATGACCATAACATATTACCTGTTACATTGAAAAAAACTGTCTGTGAATAAAAATGCTTAAGGAGAAAATATAGGAGATGCTGAGGTCACGTGACCGACTGACTTCATAATACTTCCCTCCTACCTGTGCGTTAATGCCTGTTTGTTTAACTTACTGTCTTCCATATGAAGCTCTTTTATGAGAAGTTCCAGCTAGATAATAAATATTTAAAACAAGATCATATTACCCATTACAACCTCATAAATAATTGATGGCAGCTGATTAGAATGATTTAGACTGGTAACATTGACCAACCCTCACATACATTTCAGCAACTTGTTAGGAGGATCTATTAAATTAAGGTATGTTGTTTCTTTCTGTTTTTTATTTAATTTTAATAAAGATGTATTTGCATATTAATGTAACCTATTTTAAACTGTTTGTTGAAATTTGTCTTTTTTGTACCTCTAAATGTTAAGTTTCTAAGTAAAAAAGGAAAGTTGTGCTTGTTTTGGGAAGGGTATTGGTGAAGTGTTGTACTGGACATAAATATTGTTTTATGTTTAAGGGGATTTATTATAGCGCAATAATAGTTTGTAACTATGTTTTATGATTTTTAGACTTTATTGACAGACTGCAGTTTAGTTACAACATTACCTAATTACAGTTAATTACAGTTATTACATAAACTGAACTAAATAAAATAATCTTTTTTTTTCTCAGTCTTTAAATTGTTAACTTTCAGTCTTTAATTTGAACATTTGGTAGTGTATATAAGTAAACATGAGTCCTTATCTAGTTCAGTTAACCTGACAGACAGCGTGTGGGCTGTGAGGTGTTTAGAGGTGAGGGGTGTCAGTGAATGTGAAAGTTAATATGGAGAAGTGCAGATCAGATGATACTTACCAGCAATTCAACCCACTGAGATACTTTAAAGACTCAAAACATTTGAAAAGCAACTATGCTGTCTTACTACACAGACAGCAGGCAGCTTCTTCACAGTTAAAATGCTAAAGGCTGCTGTTTGTTTTGTCATACTTTAAATGCTTTATGTTATTAGGAAATTATGAAATTTGTCACCCATTTGGATCCCTTAATGTTGACATTGAAAGTTCATGTTTGTTATTTTTATTCTGTGGCAAGAATTTGTTTCTTCTAAAAAGTAAGATTAGTCACAATTCACCTTCTCAGCAAACATATGAGATGCTTGAAGGATCTCCTCATACCGCATGTGTCAAAGCATACATCAGTCTAATCTCTTGTGCTATTCATAATTCTGTGTGCAGGGCTCGGAGCTCCCAAAGGGAGCACCATTTACCTTTTCCATTTCAAACTGACCTCAAAGTAAATGCTTCTCTCCCACGTGAACATTTCATCAGTATATTTAATGTTTTTGTCCTGCACTGACTGTCTATAGTGGGGTTCTGCTAGGCTGGGTTTTCCTGTGATTTGTGCACCATTGTGATCCAAGAGTTCTTTATTTTAATTTGACTGAGAAAACATTATCATAATTAGTTTTCTACGTCTTCTGCTCTTAAAGACTACAGCAGCACATCCTGAAATGTTACTGGACCAAATTTGGTGTCTCTACCTCAAACCCTCTAGCGCCATCAGATGTCCAAAATTTTACTCATGTTTATGCTCAGAACGCTTTACTCCGAAGTCCTTGTCAATTTTTTTTATTCCTTATTTCTTCTGATTTCTTGTCTCATGCCAATTCCAATGCATCTTTGAAATCTTCGATTTACGCACAATTGTTACATTTTTCTTATGTTTGTAAGGAATATTTTTCTAAACCCATCATTGGTGATCTGCACATATATTTTTCTCTTTGTGCTCTTAAGGGGCTTGACTCTGTAATTGTTACTTGCGGTTGTGTTTGGTTTATGTTTTTGCTGTATTACCATTCTACTGCTGTGCATTAGAGCACATTCAGTGCTCCTCGTTTATCATTACCCTGCAGAGAGAACAGGTATCGCCCCCCTGATACCACTGCGGTCCCTTTCCTTAGTGTGTCTCTCTCCATAGCCCTCCAGACTGTGTTCAGGAATGTAATCGGGAGGAGAAGTTTTGGACATCTTGGCTTTAAGTGATAAATGAGACGGTGGTAGTCTGAGGGTAAATGACAGAGTTAATCTGTTAAATCCAATCACTGTGAGCAGATTGTAGCTTCTTAGAGAACAGTGACGGTAAAGTGCTATCTGAATCCATCAACTAATACTCCCAAGTGCCAGTGAGACACAGGCAGCTCTGTCGCTAAGAAAATAAATGGAGGCTTTTTTATGTCCTTGTACAAAAACTATTTCTTTTTGTCCTGGTTGGAGCACTTTGATAACATTCTGTACACCTGAGGAATTTAGTGAGTTCTTCTGTGTTTGCTGTTGAAAGGATGAGTCATAAAAAGGTCTTGTTCTCCATGTAAGTACTGTGTTTGTATTGTGCTTTTCAACCTCTTTTAATGGTGAATGGTATAGACCAGTCAATCTCAGACTAATCTAAAGTCTAAAAATAACTTTCCCTTGGATTCTTAATTTTGTGCTTAATTTGCCTCTTGATAAGTTTCTTTAATTTCTGTTTGTCAGATCACCACCACATTGTGTAAATGAGTTATAAGACAAAACATAACATGAGTATGGTGTGCCACATGGCTCAGTCTTAGGTCCTTGGGACTCGATCTTAGATACTCTGCTTACACATCATTTTCCTCTATATTTATTATATATTATAAATATATAATATTAATGTAATATTAAAACATGTTCCATTTCTTTATTCTTTAATATGTTTAATTTCTTTATTATGCAGACAATGTACATTGATGTAGTGGCAGTAATGTAATGGTCTATAATGTATTATGGATTATACTCTGAAGCTTTATTACATGGTGACTACAATAACCATCTTTGACAAACTAGGTTTGTCATGTCCTGACAATTTATAAGATTCTTCTATGATTATGTTGCTTAAGTTTTATGAGCAATAGTAAGAAAACAGAAAAGACAATATTTGATAAACGATACCTATAAGCAATGCATAGTGTTAATTTAGGACCATACATCACACATGATGTACTGTCAAAAGTTTGGCTAAACCTGTTCATTCTTTCTCATTACTATTTACTATTACTTATTTATGTATTTACTACGTTTAGAATAATGGTAAAGTTATAAAAATTGTTACATTACACAAATTGAGCTATACAAATTATTTAGTGACAAAAACAAACACCTATTTTTGTGCTTTAAAGTAACAGTGCTTTGTCATGCAAAAAAATGGTTGCACATTGTTTCACATTGTTTTCACATTGCATTAAGCATTTATACATTAGACTTTAGATATAAACATCTTAAACAAAATGAAAAGTAGTCAGTCTAAACTTTAGACCCCTTGTGTATAAAACTTTGTAGAATAAGAATTAGCTCAAGATTTTAAATTACTGGTGCTTGTGATGTTCAGGAGGTCTTTCTATGGGTTGTACCCATACAAGTCAAGCATGATTGGTCTGGAGTCACTGGCGGATCCATCTGCTGACTGGGACATTGTGGAAACCATTGGGAAAGGAACCTATGGCAAGGTCTACAAAGTCATCAGTAAGAAAGATGGAAGCCAAGCAGCTGTGAAAGTTTTGGATCCCATTAATGTGAGTTGTTGTTTGGTGAGATTTTGTGACATTTGTTCTGTGTAAAACTGTCATTGTTTCCTGTTTCTGATGTAAGAACACTGTGACCTCCATGTGTTGCTCTGGTTTATTTACTTGCTTCTGACCTCTTATGGATTTATTAACATTAGTGGGCAAAATGTCACAGTAAAAATGCGCAGTAACATCACATTTGATTAAATCTGCAGTTTTCTGCTGAAAATGTAAATAACACATTCTTTCTTTGTAATTAAGTTTTATGTAAACAATTTAAGTCATAAGACTCAAAACAACTTACCATTACCTAAGAATAAAAAACATATATATTTGAGCCATTTCTTCTCCTTTACTGTCTTTGGCATGTCTCAGAATCCCTGTCACACTAACCGAGTAAGTAGAAATTCTTTCTAAATTTACCCCACAGATATTTTCTCATTATAACACTATTGATTTTGGGAAACTCTCAGTTTTATACCTAACAACACTGACATACTCTGTGTAGTGTGCTGTCCTAGTGCTGCTTGATGTGCAATAACCCCTGCTGCCAAACACATGCATGACTCCTTTTATACTCCCTGTAACTGAACAGCTGTGGTCATACAACCTCAGGCACAAAAGCTTAGAAGCAGTTTTACCATTTCATTTTTGTCAACTGTTCTTACATCATCTGAAGTGTATAAATAGAGATGGTTGGAAATGTATTTAAATATGGGATCTAATAAGAACCACACATAGAATTCATATAAAACTGGCATAAATCAGGGAGCTGTATTGTGTCACAAATATTAATAATGCAGATGTGATGGTTTGCTCAGGATGTAGATGAAGAGATTGAAGCAGAGTACAACATCCTGCGCTCGTTGTCCAACCATCCCAACGTGGTGAAGTTTTACGGCATGTTCTACAAAACAGATGAGCTCTCTGGAGGACAACTGTGGCTAGTTCTGGAGGTGAGACATGTCTTCATGAAAACATTTATCCACAATCACACTTTATGCATATCTTCTATTATAACATAATATCAAACTCAATGAACTGCTTTAGAATCTACAGTAGAAGAAACCATGATACCAAACTGTTATTGCTTATCAAACTGGGAAGCTGCCTACAGATTCCTAAACTCAGTGACAGAAATGCTGTTACAAACACTGAGCATTGCAGTGATTTACTTAGAGATATGCCACTCACAGGTGCCCAAATTAAAGATTGTTTACTTTACTTTTGTTGTCTAGTAATGTTTAAATGCATTTCAATGAACACAAAGTCTCAAAGTCAAGCAGTACAAATACTGTAACCTCACTGAAGTCTGTGCATCATGTTGCTGCTGTCTCATGTCGTCTCATGCTGTCTCGTGTCCTAGCTTTGTTGTTGTCTCATCAAATTATCTGTTTTCTGACTTTTTAATTTTAATTATCCACATGTCTGCCTTCCTAAACCTAATGCTGCATTGTAATTGGTGGAAAGAAACGTTATTTCAGGGCAACAATGTTGATCCAGCAACAGGTGCTGCTTGGCAAAATCACTCTCCTTAAATTCCCATGATGTGTCTGTCCGCAGAACAGCATATATATTTCTACAAATATTTCATTATATGTTTTCTGTAAGCTTGCACCCAGTTTGCCCAGTGTTAAAAACCCAAATGGTGATTTGTCATAGATGACGTTACACTGAAACATATAAAACACTTTGGTGGAGGTTTGAATCATAGAAATGTGCTGAAAATGTTCTAAAGTTCTTTCTGTTGTTTGGATGCCCTTTTCACTGTAACTGATCTCTCATTTTTTCTTTCACCTTTTCTTGTGTGTCTGGTGTTTCTTTCTGTTAGTTGTGTAATGGGGGCTCAGTAACCGACCTGATAAAGGGTTTGCTGATGAGAGGAAAATGTCTGGAGGAGCCCATCATCTCCTACATCCTGTATGGAGCGCTTCTGGTAAGATGTGCTAACCTTCGCACAGAAACCGTCTGCTCAGTAACTGAGGCAGGGCAGTTATTTTGGGCTGTGATAGTGAGGAGAGAGATGGCAGCTGTAAACCTGAGTGACTGACTCACATGACCTCATCTGCTGGCCATAAAGTGTCTCTTACTTTGTCTTTAGGGTCTCCAGCATCTTCACAACAACAGAATTATTCACCGTGACGTGAAGGGCAACAACATTCTTCTCAGCACAGATGGAGGAGTTAAACTGGTGGACTTTGGTAATGACTGACTTATGACTGTTTATCTGCTGAGAAAGTGTTGATGTTGGCAAGTGCTGTGGTACTTAAAATCCATCACAGTCTGAACTTTATTTAAATGGCCAAGATGGTCTGTTACTAGTGTCGATTGGTTAGTTAGTTTTACCTCTCATCATTTTATTATCTTTAATAATAATAATAATTTCATACTATTAACCAGTAACAACTTGTAATTTAAACTGGTCAGTATATCCAGTTTAGCTAATCTAGGCTGTTTTTAGCAGGAAATATAAATAATTAATATGTATGATTCTGATTCTGGTGTATTGCATGTAAGGTATATGTAAGGGGGAGAAGTGGGTGTGAGGGGCAATTAAGTCTCATCTGCCTGAGGCGTGTTTATCCTGTGTATGTGTGTGTGTGTGTGTGTGTGCGTGTGTGTGTGTGTGTGCGTGTGTGTGTTTTTGTGTGTGAAACCCTGCTGGGAAGCAAAACACCCTCATCACATAATAGTGATGAATGCCAGTTACCCACTGCTGCCGTAATGTCATGACATATTATGTTTCACCTTCACAAATGTCTCAGGATGTTGCTGCTTTTTATTAGTGTTACTTAGGAAAGACAGATATGACACATGTCACATATGTCACATAGCCCCCCAACACCACCCCTATATCTATGCTTATGATTGTAATGTGATTATAGATGTTTCACCCCATTCTCCAGTACTGCTGCTGGAGTGTAATGTACTGAGCTGGTCTGACCCTGAGGTCTCTCTCACTCACAGGTGTCTCGGCTCAGCTGACGAGTGCCCGTCTGCGCAGGAACACATCAGTAGGGACTCCGTTCTGGATGGCACCTGAGGTTTGTTCTTTTGCTTATTCATTTACATCTGACTTTTATTGCCTGTCTTGTGCTAGTCAACATCTCTCTTTTTTACTTTTATTATATCTTACCCCATAAACATTTGTTACATGCTCTTTTCCATAAGGTGAATTAAAAGGGATTTTAATTAAATTAATAAGGGTATACTAAGTTATATTAAGAGATATGTTAAGATGTCCCACCAAATCTAGTGTCAGTTATTTGTCATAACCGATGCAAGGCAAAACAGCAGGTTTTTTACATTGATTGCAAGGAAGATTTTTGGCAAATAAAGACATACATTTCAGTCTCAGAGTGAGGGAGTGTGTGTGTTCTTCTGTGAGTGGGTGTTTGCTTCTGTGAGTGTGTGTGTGTGTGTGTGTGTGTGTTTTGTGAGTGTGTGTGTGCTTCTGCGAGTGTGTGTGCTCTTGTGAGTGTGTGTGTACTTCGGTGGGTGGTTGTGTTTCTGTGAGTGTGTGTGTGTTTCTGTGGGTGTGTGCGTGCTTCTGTTAGTATTTGTGCAGTTCTGTGAGTGTGTCTGTTTGTGTGTGTGTGTTTCTGTGAGTGTGTGTATGCTTCTGTGAATGTGTGTGTGATTCTGTGAGTGTGTGTGCTTCTGTGAGTGAGTGTGTGATTCTGTGAGTGTGTGTGTTGGGCTAGTTGTGTGAAGGTTAATAGCTGTATGCTGCTCCTCTGTGAGCGTTACAGTGAGGTGATGGGGTCAGTGTGGGAGGCCCCTCAGGGCCAATTAAAATTCAAACTCAATTAAACGTTTGGCAGTTTAACAACTGGTCACAATATTACTGAACTGATGGATGGAGCGCAGCATAATTGTGATTATTTTCAGTTCAGTTGTTGGTGAACTGGTGCTGAAATAATCTGTTCTTAAATGATTTTCATTAGTTCACACGGATCTGCTGGATATGTTATTACAAACTGAAGAGATTATTAACCTATTAATCTGATATAAGCAGTTAAAATGACAGTTACCTTAAATGTGTCTAGACCTGCAAAACAAGGAGTCAATCAGATCTTTTCATCTACTCAGGGGTTTCTTTAAGCATCAATCATTTTTAAAAATGTAAACAATAATATAGACATAATAATATATAGACATAAATATAAGCATACAAATGAGACAACTGTTAACATGCAATGAAATTGTGGATCAGTTACAATTGATGTGGATCATAATTTTGAAATGTTTTACTTAACTTGAAATCTCAAATTACATTTATGCATTTAGCAGAAAGTGAGTAATTTTAAGTTGCTCTGGGAATCAAACCCACAACCTTTGTGTTGCTAAGGCAATGCTTTACCAACTCACCTAAACAGGAACACATGCAAACTTTCATTGAGAAACTCAATGAACTGGAGGTGCACTGGATTTTCTTCAGGAGAAACAACTGACAAGCAGGAGAATTCTCCAAATATCTATTTACCCTCCATTAAACTTCACTGCTGATCTCATTTGTTATTTCTCTTTTAAATGGGTTTGACAGACTGAGAGTGGGTGAATGTTTGCGATTTTGTGTGTGTGCAGGTGATAGCGTGTGAACAGCAGTACGATTACTCCTATGATGCCCGATGTGATGTCTGGTCCCTGGGCATCACTGCTATAGAGCTGGCGGATGGAGACCCACCCCTGGCAGAGATGCATCCAGTGAAAGCGCTCTTCAAAATACCACGGTGAGTCACCAGGGAGCGCTATACACACATACACACGCGACTCGATCAGCATTTAAGACAGGCAAGGGAAGAGAGAGGTAGGGATAAAAATAGGGATTGAGGAAGAGAGGAAGAGAGAGATGAGTTAATACAGAAGAAAGAGAGATACAGGAAATAGCCCAGCGCGTTTGAGAATGTCACAGCATAATACTTTTTCAGCAGTGCTTCAGTCCTGGGCCATCAAAATCTTTAGCTCAATATTTGACACTATTGTTGCATTTTTTCTCTGTTAGTCCTCATTTTTCCTCACCAAAGTCATAATGTGTGTATAATACATTGTCTCTGAACCTTAGAATTAAAAAATGGCTCTTTTGCTCTTGTAACTGTGAGACTCTTTTTTTATTGGTTAAACAGCAGTGTGCATCTGTTATATTAATACCATGACTGGACTGAACCAGTCAATAAATGTTTCTAATAGACTAGTGAGTTTGAGTTGTGAATGTTAGAATCTACAATCTTATTTTTCTACAAGATCATGTGCATAACTGGCATATTGGCACTGTAATTTTCACTGCTTACCATCATGCTAATTATATATATCCTATTCTGCATGGTTTAGCATGTTTTACCACCACAGATTCAGGATGCCTTTTTACACAGTTTTCTGATTGACGTTGAAGGGTAGGAGCTTTGATGAACATTTGACCTTCCCTCAGCTTCACAAGCCCACCGCTATCACCCAGAGAGCACTGAGCTTCTCTTACTGATTGCAATTTGCATTTGTGATTAGCTGCCCTTCATTTTCATTCAGAGGAGGCTGCCACTCATGTTATCTGGTTCACTGCAGCCCTACAGCGATGATCAGTCACACCTGTATGACATGGACACAAGCGGTTAGCTCTCTCTTAGGACACATACTGGCCATATTCAGAATAATAAAGAACCTTAAGAAGGTTGTATTATTGCTGCAGTGTATATGCTGAGAGTTGTGTGCATGGAATGATGAGGCAACCTGCTACAACCTGCTACATTTGCCAGCATGATGTGACAATAAACAAACAAGCAGAAATATGCAAACTTGGCTAATACATGATAATATATGATAAATAATGGCAAATTTGTCACACAAATACTAGTTAAAGCTTTCACAGTGTCTGATTTTCACTACACAGTTATCATGGTCACAATAATTCACTGTCACAGTATTATCAAGATATCTCTTTATTTATTAAAATTAAATTATTATTAATAATAAAAATGCTAAAGCCATTGTACATGTAGTGTAGTGATATACTCACATGCCCACAGATTGTGATTTTACACCAGGACTGAACTCTCAGATAGCTGCTCTCAGATGAAGGTCGGTAGAGGATTGCAGAAAAAAGAGGCTGTAGCCGGCAGTGCATTCTAAGATCTGTTTGTTTGTTCTGCAGTTGTGGCTGTATTTCAATGCATTGAGGTTTAGATTATGAGAGCTGATATGAGTAATGATGGTGTAAGAATACTGTGTTTTTGCCTTTGCGGACCAATTTGTCATAGAGTTTATGCTTGAATGCAGTGATCACATATAGTATCTACACCATCATGACGTGCTGTAAAATAATGTGCATCATCATCTTTTGCACCCACCTGTCTCACTCTATCTCCTTCTTCATACCTTTTTTTGAAATGAAATTAAAAAATTGGGCTCAGGCACATAAATCAGATGTGCGAGACCTTTAGTGCGGCGGCACCTGAATACATCAGTGTTGGTGTGTGCAGCGGCGCGTGAAATGATTCTGTTAACATGTCATCTGTCCGGGGCGGCGCTCCCACCGTCAGCCGCTCTCAGGCGGAGAGATTATGAGGGGGCGTGGACAGATCACAGCCTGTCAGTCTGCAGGGTTTGACTCCTATTAAAGGACATCAGGGAGAAGTGTATAGCTGCACAATCTCCGATCTGAATGCAATTATCTCACGCGTTTCTCACTGACACATGAGCATTTCTGACTGTTCACATTTACTGAATATATTTAAAGAGCAAAACTGTGTAAGATAATAATTGTTTAATTTTTCTTGTCTTACACATACCCCTGTCTGTGCATTAGACTGAAACACATTATCCAGTAAAACTTCAATATATACTGTAGTAAACATTCTTTAAACAGTCACTCCCAGAGAAAAACTGTATTTCTCAGACGTTGTTCTTTCATGTCAGAAGATTTGATAAAGATCCTGATGAAGTTTTGTTTCATTTAACTATCAGATTTGGTTACAAAAAAGACAATGGTTACATTAAAGAGTATGGAGTTGTATTATAAGATTAATGTAGATTGTATAGCTAAAATAATCTGGACTTGGTTAAACATTTAATATTGACTTTTGATTGCAAGACTCTGCAAATCTCGGCTCAGCAGATTTATCAGAGCTCTGTTAATATTAATTGCATAACCTTCTTGAAAATACATTTTGTTGTTGTAATATTAGGTCCGCATTATTCTGTGTTCTGGGGTCTTCATTAGGCATTAATCATCCAGCACCACAACATAAAATGTTTACTAGTTTTACAGTATATTTATTAACAGAGGAAATTAGTGTCTACCATGAATGTTAAGAGTCGATTAACCATCACACTTTCTGATTTGGCTGAACCTGTACGGCCACAAACACAGTTTCTGTTTAGCTGCTGGTGTGACTTTGCCTGTATTTTCATGTGTGAAATAATTGCCCCTGGGTTGCTGAGGAAACACAAGTCTTTTGTATGAGGAAGATTAGTATTGACAAAATGTCGAGTGCATCATCTATCATCAGAAGATTGTATGACCACAGCGCTTGTGCTACAGTTACGATTGTGCATCTGAGGCTATTTTTACCTACTTTAGTGGCAGCTCTTATTAAATATAATGCATTCCCATTTTATGAGATACATTATAATTAAAACCTAATCTGTATGTGTGTTCAGGTAGATTAGGAAAGGCTTTCTGTTGGGTTTAGGTTTAAAATTTTACTTAACGAAAACAATAGCTGATGGAATATTGTATTATACAGTATGTATGCATGAAAAAAATAGGACCACTGTTTAATAATCAATCATTCATTCATTCACTCATTCACTTATCCTTATATTCTTTTAAACCAGACTTACCTTTTTAAAGAAAGAAATAATTATTTTTTATTTAGTTGGATTTTGCAGTGAGAACATGTTCTTGACAGGTTCCTCTCTGCATGTGTCTG
>JBAJNP010003670.1:0-10000 GCA_036877545.1 Yasuhikotakia modesta | reverse complement strand
TGTTTGCAGGAACCCATCACCAACTCTACGCCACCCACAGAAGTGGTGCAGAAGTTTCAGTCACTTCATTGCTCAGTGAGTTCAACTCTTTTCTGTCTCTTTCTCTGTACAGTGTTTTCAATTTTAGGGAAAGCCGCAATGTTTTGTGGCTATACGTCATCTGCAAGTGAACATCAAATTTTGCTCTTTCTTCTAATGCCTCAATATTACTGTGTTTTTGTTCTGCAGAAACAAAAAGCATCACTAATTACCTTAAATGCAGAAATCCAGACTAAATTTAGAAATCCAAATCTGATTTATTTGATTACACAGTGAAATATATGTACAGTGTTATTATATTTCATAAATGTTATTTCTATATATTAAAAGAATATAGTCCGGTCAGTAAATATGGTTGATGTTTGGTCAGGTGTGAGTTGATGTGTTAGCTGTTATTTAAGAAATATTTTATTGTTTCTATATCTTATCCTGACAGGATAAATTATGGCTATTTCTGTAATCATGCTAATAGTGTAGTGAAACATTTCAAAAGCTGCTCAGATGTGAGGCTGAATTCTCATCACAGAGAGGCATTTACTTCTGTGTAGGTGCCTGTATGTATGAAAGCATTTAAATGCAGAGATTAGTATTTCATTACGGGTAATGAAAACATCAGAGAGGAGCGCTCACACGCAGCAGGAGAGCTGTGCAAGCTAATTGACTCATTTATTTGTGTTGGTTGTTCATTTGTCAGTGTGGCAGGTATGCTGGCCGCTCCTGATGAATTAAAAGCACAGATGGAGTTCTATCTCTAGTGTGTGTGTTAGTGGAGAGCTTTTATCCTGAGTGCTCCGTTCATTTATTTGCTCGGTTCTTGTTCCGTTTTAGCCATGCTGACTGTCTTAAAGTGAACATACATTCACCACACAAATGACTGATGTAGTGAAGAGGTTTAACTGCAAGGAAGGCAATCTTTTCTATGCTGGTTTGAAATCTTTTCACATCTTTATGGCAATTATTATATATAGAGAGATGTTATACCACTACATTGTCACAGGGTGCGGCGTGACTAAAACAAAGAGAACGCGGAGAAACGGGGATTCTAGAGCCAGAAACGGTTTATTAAGACCATAGAAAACAAAACATAGGAGCACCATTATATACATACGTTAAAAAGTTTCGACGAGGACAGATCATGAAAACAGAAACATGAACAACTTAAATGGGGAAACAAACCAACAGAACAGGTGAACGATAACTAAACACAGGTGAGGGAAATTAACGAAAATGAGAAACAATGGGAGAAACCAAAGCATGGGCAAAACCATATACAGGTCCTTCTCAGAAAATTAGCATATTGTGATCATTGAAGTTCATTATTTTCTGTAATGTACTGATAAACATTAGATTTTCATATATTTTAGATTCATTACACACAACTGAAGTAGTTCAAGCCTTGTATTGTTTGAATATTGATGATTTTGGCATACAGCTCATGAAAGCCCAAAATTCCTATCTCAAAAAATTAGCATATTTCATCCGACCATTAAAGAAAAATGTTTTTAATACAAAAAAAGTCAACCTTCAAATAATTATGTTCAGTTACTCAATACTTGGTTGGGAATCCTTTTGCAGAAATGACTGCTTCAATGTGGCGTGGCATGGAGGCAATCAGCCTGTGGCACTGCTGAGGTGTTATGGCGGCCCAGGATGCTTCGATAGTGGCGAGTGTTGGGTCTTGCGTCTTGTGGCAACATCAACTGTGTTTTAATCAAAATCAAAAGTTTTTTGTAGCTAGAAGCCTCCGTTTCATGTGCATCATTAATACATTCAGGACCCTAAAGGAGCGGTTCACCTATAAATCACTATTATTTACTGTAATCACTAATATTTACTGTAATCACAAATATTTATGCACCAGCTGCTGTCTCAGATGCATATGAAAATCTTCTGCTGAGCTCTGAAAAGATTTTTAGAAAAATATCTCTTCATTTATACACCAAATGGATGCATTCAGAGTGAACATTTTATCAGGATGTGCGCTTTCTGGGAACCAAACCTGTGGCCTTGTGCTGCTAACTCAACGCTCTAAGTGAATGACAGAAACAGACAGTGGTGTCTCAAAAATCCTCAGTGCTCAGAAGTGTTTTGCTTTGGACTGTATAAATTCCAAAGCATCGCTCAGCACATGTGTGTTTTTCACAATAAATCTGCTTCGCTGTCCTGAGGAGGATTTTAATAAACATCACACTGAAAAACTGGGTTTTCAGTGCTATCAGATCAGAAATAATTCTCCAGAATAAATCCTGTCAGTGTGTGTGTGTGTGTGTGGGTGTGGGTGTGTGTGTGTGTGTGTGTGTGCGTGTGTTTGCTTGAGTAAGTGTTTGGAGGCCACAATGTTATCAGAAGAAGCAGGCTGTTTGTTCTCTGTATGAGTGTAGCACCACACTGTTGTCCTGGTGTTATAAATGTGTCTGTAAATGTGCAGCACAATGGCTCACCCTGTGCTATCAGAGCCGCCTGCTGTCTGGACCCTCAACCATACTGTGTGCTAATGACAGACCCCTGAATATACAGTCTTCTGTTGCTTTAAATGAGGCTAGAGCGGCTGATCTCAGCACAGGAATAGTTTCAGATTTATTTATATATTAGTAAACTCTGTATTAGAACTGGATTAAGGTTTGAATGGACACTGTTTATTCCTGCCTCGGCTGTAAGAGTGTCCACCTTATTTTGCAATGCAGAAGTAAGATATTTACATGTGAATGTCCAAGATTTCTGATTCATTAGTCGCTGAAGCTAAATAATTAGATGAATTACAAAGTGCAGTAAGTGCAGTTTTTGTGCTAGAGTGTTTATAATATAACAATACATTGAAATAATATGATAATAGCAGTTTGCAACATTAAGCAGCATAATGAACTGTTTTAACAGCTAAAAATAACTCACTGGACACTGGACGGCACATTCACATTCAAAAATGGCAGAATCCACCCATCAAAATATATCTTATATACGCTTATAGCTTTAGTAAAGTCTTCTGAAGTAAATGATCAATGTGTATAATTACTCACATTTTATTTGTTCAGAAGTTCTCTCACTGACTATTGTTTATGCAATCAGCACAAAATTAATCTATATTTTTACCTCTCTTTTAGTGAGTATATATGGTGGATGAAGCCAAGATATAATCAGATTGTTCATTAGTCTGATTTCACAACTGGATGATTTCAGTCAGACCAAAGTGTTTATAAAAATACTCATTGTTTAAATCATTTCTGTGCTCCTTTGTTTCGGACTCGATCAGCTTTGCAAAAACACACGAGGCCTCACAAGCGATTGTCTACCAACTGCCCTCTCACCCAGCCTGAGGACACATGATAAGACTGTTTACAGTGGGTACTATGGTGATGAGAGAGAGAGAAAATGAGAACAGGGTGGGCTGGTCATATGTTGAGTTCAGATCTCAGGCACTTCTGTGAGGAGAGACTGAGACTGAACTTCTTTGAAGATGTTCAGGTGACGTGCTTCAGTCTCCCTGAGGTCCTTTATATGATCAATGAATCATTCAAGATCTTCTGCTCATTACCTCCCTCTCTTCTCTGTTTCCATCCTACAGGTGTTTGATAAAGGACTTTGAGACGCGGCCGTCAGTGACGCATCTGCTGGAGCATCCGTTCATTAAACAGGCTCATGGAAAAGACACGTCACTCAGACAGCAGCTGTCAGTCCTCATCCGAGAGCAACAGGAAGTTGGGAGCAGGACCAAGACCAGGTACATACAGCTTAGATTTTAGGAAACGCTGTGTATCAGATTTTATTTCCTGAAATGAGAGTAAGAAAAACACTACACCTCACTCCACACACATCGAACATCCATCTTACATGTGAATATGTGAATCAGATGATCAGTGTTGGCTATGAGCTGTTTATCACCTGTGTGTTGGGTTTTCTCTGTCCAGCAGATGGCAGTGTTATCTGCTAAAGGAATGAAGCCCCTTAGGTTTATATAGTGAGACTGCAGCACAGAAAGACATGAGGGTTGACCCGAACTGTCTGTGCAGAACGGGACATTTTGGAAGCTGTTATAAAGAGCTGCTATGGCCTAAACTTCTTATTAACTGTAAATTTAACCATCATATCTGCATGATATTCTTCATTAGTATTCTTACTTCAATGTTGCAAGAACATGGTGTTTATGTTTTATTTAAATATAAATATGCCATTATTTGTATTTAAGAATATTGTGCTGCATTGTATTGTAGTGTAGCATGTACTATAAAATCAATATTATATTTGCTTGCAAATACTGTAGTCAGAATACTGGGTTCTTTTGAAAGAGAATTTATGTTTTTTTGTTGGTGTAGTGATGATGTTCTTCCACAGGTGCTGAGGGAACCATAATAAACAGCTAAACTTTGATCATTTGGGTCTATAGAAGTTTAATCTGGACACATCTTTGACTACCTTAATTGGTTGTGTAGTTGGTCGTGTGTCACTTGTTTGGTCGTGTTTCCTGGTTAGTGGGCTGTGCAGTACTGAACAGTACTGCTGTAACTCTGATACGATGACAGATTGTGTCTTCCTTCATTTCAACATAACACATATACATGAATTAAGGCAGGATATTCCTCACATTTGTTGGTGAATGTTTATGAACATAATCTTATTGTCAGAAAGACTGGGGGTCGGTACACTCTGTGATCGGGAACAAACAGTTACTGAGTTGCCAAATTGAAGCCCTTCATTCCTCAGGCCATATATAATCTGCTGCAGTGATAGTGACAGTGAGAGGGACTCATAATGAGATTATGAGCTTGTCTCTCCTCTCACATTTAGTCACTGATGGCAAATATTACCATAAGTGATTACAGAGAGAGAACACACACACATACATACACACAAACACACAGTGTAATGTGTCTGAACGCTGTCCATGGGGCCCGGTGGGTTTTGAGCTCTGAATAGACCAGCTGCTTTCTCCTGATCTAAAGGTCAAAAATACAATAGGGGGTCAAATCCTAATGAAGTGCATTTACTTCACGCTGTAATCAACTTCAGACCCCAGAGGATAGACCTGCATCAGACCCTGATACTGCTGACAGGAAATATACAGATGATGTTTGTGGAGTTTGTGACCATCACTTTTAAACTCATCAAGATTAAAACATTTGGCATGTAACTCATCTCACACACCATTTGTTCTCTCACAGCCTCCCTACACTCGTATTTTGAGTAATTTTACCTCAATATTGTTACCATGATAAAATCTGGCACCATGACAGCTTCACAATGTAAGAGAGATTTAAGGCTGGGTTCTTTTTTTGGGCCAGTAGGCGACCACTTTAAAAGTACTGAGATGATGCCCAGTAACAGCTAAATGTTAATAATGGAATATGCTGAAAAAGTGAAACAACTTAAAAACAATGTCTGGGTCCCCCTAAACACTCTACTTGTCTTATGTTAATGTTACTGTAATGTTGTTTACAGGCATGAGAGGATCAACACTCGAAAAACGCTGCTCATTGAGAGCTGTCCTAATGATGATCTGGTGAACCTGGAGGTCTTAGATGAGGTCAGTTATAAACATTTACATGATGGAGCTGGAAGTTAAGCAATGATTTATATGAATGGAGTAATGGTACAATGGTATAATGGTTGTTATCGCAAATAAACCCCAACACAAAGCTGAGAGGTCTTGAATAACACAGAAGTGGTAATACAGAATAAAACAGAAGTTTAGCATATTATTTTAACATATAATATGGATGCTAATCACAAATTAATTATTAAACCTGAAATGTTGATTCCAAATATTTTATTAGCTCATTTGTAACATAACATTCAAACAAGACAAGCATGCAATCTGTTTATAAATACAAATAATTTATAAATATAATCTTATATATAATATAATCTTATATATGTTATTAATTATATATGTTTCTAATATATTTGTAATAAATAATCAAGGTGACTCTTATTTCCCAGATTATGGTGTGTTATTAGTTTTAAGAGGTTGTTTTGGAGGAATTACATACTGTAATAAGGAATTTGCAGGCAGGCCAATTAGAATCAAGTATTCCAGAGTGTTGTGTTTCATATTTCACTGTCTTCTCAAACTAGCAGAATTAATTTTCATTGATGAATTTGCATTGATCAGCAGAAGTTTAATGAGTTGAATCCTCTTCCCTTCTGTCTCATTTAGGAAACAATCATCACACATCTTCAGAAGCGATATGAGGAGCTACAGGTCTACACTTATGTTGGTGACATCCTTATAGCCCTGAACCCCTTCCAGAACCTCAGCATCTACTCTCCACAGGTGAGAAGCTTTCAGTTTCCCACAGGTCAGTGTTGGTCAAATCCAGCCCTGATAAAAGAGCACAACATAGTTTATCTGTGGAGAATCAGATGTAGTTTCTTGTCTGTTCTCAGTTCTCAAAGCTTTATCATGGGATGAAACGCTCCACTAACCCTCCACACATCTTTGCCACTGCTGATGCAGCCTATCAGAGCATGGTCACACTCTCCAAAGACCAGGTACTGCTCCCTTGTCCTCTCTCTCTCTCAGATTTCACATAGCTGACCTAATGCAGTGTCATATGTCACTGACATTGCTCATGCAATAGGCATAGGCATACAATACAATACAAGCTGTCTTTAAGTGTGGTGGGAGTGTTTTTGTATCTTTGATGATGTGTTTTAATGTATGTTTGTGTTTTGATGTGTGAAACTGTAGTGTATAATCATCAGTGGAGAGAGTGGAGCTGGTAAAACTGAGAGTGCTCACCTTATTGTTCAACATCTCACCTTTCTGGGCAAGGTAAAATAGTCATACTGCAGCTATGCCTTAGATGTTCACAAATAACACATATATAATCTCCAGATTTTCTAATCCAAAGGAATGCTTTAATATAACAATATTCCATGGTTCAAGAAATTAATTGATTTTTACATTGGTAATACAAAGTAATGCTGTAAGGGATTTAGATTGTTGTTGGAATCCTTTGCAGAGTTTAATTAAAGTAATATAGGAAACCAGGTGGAAGCACAGAGCAGAAATGTTCTCCAGGCAAGATATCAAATAACAGTATTTTGCAAAGAATGGCTAAAACAACAGAGCTTCTATGGAGAACAAACAGGAAATATAAAAAAACATAAAGTGGTTTGACTTTTTCAAGAGATGGCTCCCTCTGGTGGTTGGATGAATTGGTGGCAGGCAGTGCTATTACACATGCAAACAACGATAGCTAGATTAAAGATCTTGTTATTTGATCCCAGAAAAATTGTGCAAAAGTTTAGGGATAAACATGGGATTTCCTACTCTTTAAATAAAACACACAAAATTGTTCAGCATTATGAATTATAACCTGCTTTCAGCCAGGCTAATTATTCTGATAGATTCTCACAGTTCTTCAGACAGCAAAGTTCTCCAGAAGCATATTTTGTTAATAGTGTTTAAAAATCAAAAACATGATGATGTAAATGTACTATTGGTCTTTTCTGCTTTTTACCCACCTCTGTTTTCTGTATCTAGGCTAATAACAGAACACTTCGTGAGAAGATTCTACAAGTGAACCCCTTGGTGGAGGCATTTGGTAATGCATGCACAGCCATTAACGATAACTCCAGCCGATTCGGAAAGTACCTAGAGATGAAGTTCACACCTACAGGAGCGGTGATGGGTGCAAAAATCTCTGAGTATCTTCTAGAAAAATCAAGAGTCATCAAACAGGCAATGTAAGAGCCACACTACCAAGAAACATGCCCAGTCAAACTTAACAAACAAAATAATGTCTTAGTTACACGCAGGTTACAGGTTCTGTCTTGCGTTAAACACATAACTCTAAGTATTCCATTTTGAGGGAACTTGATGCTGAATAATGGCCTGCTGCTATAAGGAACACACACTAGGGAATCACACTGAGGGAAGGCCTGCTCCAGATGCTGTGAAACCTTGGCACTAGTAATTTCAGGAGCAGACTGTCAGCCCAGGACGACCTGAGGACCTGGGGTTGAATTCAAGTCTAAGCTGTAAATTCTAATCAATGTGTGCAGAGAGGACCAACCTGCCGCAATTCAAACATCAGAGGGGTTTCACCAGGGGTGAAAAGTTTCACCAGGGATGAAAAATCATTTTGCGAGCCTGAGACAAAAGATCCCATCAGACTGGAAGCTCCTAGGAGACTCCGTCCAGAAGAAATATTAGGTCTGAGAGCCAGATTTAGGTCAGCCAGAATGGCACTACCAGGAGTAGCTAATCTCTGTCCTGGTAAACCTTGCTAGGGCTCCTGGGAGCAAGGCTATCAGGGGAAAGGCACACAGAAAGCTACGGCCACATCAGTATCATGGCATCCCAGCCTCAATGGAGCAGAATGAGTGAGACAGAGGATACAGTGGGTTGACTCCACAGAGGCAAACAAATCCACTTCAACTTGGCCATACCTCGGCCAAATAGACTCCACTACCTGGGCCTGAGCCCCTGCCTCAATCGGATGTTGCTCCCAGATTCGCGAGAAGCACTGCCCTCATTTCCAGGCAATTTATGTGCCAGGAAAGAGAAGGGACAAATAAGGGACAAATAAGAGACTGATAGAGGACAGCCCTCCTACAGACTTTGGACTGGGTGGTATAAGTGGTTTTGGTGTTGAAAACAATTTTTCTTTCCAAAACTGCAACGCTGTCATATGCTACATGCCCACTGGAAACATGTTGACCTAACAGCCTCTTAATCTAAATGAATCATTTCATATTGGCTTGGCACCGAAAAGTAAAGAACCTTGTGAATAGGAACTTATGTGAATAGGAACGCATTCCATAGCTCACCTGCCACAAGTGTCTCAAACTCTTTTAACACCACAGTCTGCAGAGCACAGTTGTAATGAGGAGGATGAGAGGCAAACTGATTTGTGTACCCTCTCTATGCTGCACTGCCTTATGCCTCAGCATAAGGAATATTATCCAACGTTGACAGTAGGCGCTCAAAAAGAAACCACAGCAGACTTCTGAATCTGATTTGGGGAAAGTTCACGAGATAAGACAGAGCCTTTACTGTCAAGTCATGCTGCAATGTCGAGTTCCTTCAAAAGGGAACCAGTAAAGTGTATTCAATAAATATGCTCAGTTTTGATTTCATGTTGTCTTTAACCCCAGCTCCTGTGCTTACAGTGACTTATCACTACATTTTTTTCTTGCAGAGGTGAAAAAAATTTCCATATATTTTACTATATTTATGCTGGTCTTTACCACCAAGACAACCTCAAGAAATACAGGCTACCAAATAAAACGGCCCCCAGGTAGAAACTGCTTAATTTTTCAGATTTTATTTGTTTGGGCTCATTTGTAGATTAACATTTGCTGCTTTTAACGTGGTGCCTATAGTTATTTTTACATTGGGTAACAGCTGCAGTGAAGTACAAACAGAAGAAGCTCATGTTATTTATTTCTTAGGTACATTGACAGTATTCATGGTAAAGTGATGCAGGACATTATCTCCAGCAAACTGTACCAGGAGCAGTTTGAAGCCATTCAGGATTGTTTCCGCATCATCGGCTTTACTGAGGAGGTAATGCAGGAATTCTCACTCAGAGCACTAAATCATGTGCAGTTATTAATCGATTTTGTGATCTGTGTATATGAATAATACGTTCATTATAACATATACCACAGTTCAGTACAAGAAAATGTCATTTTTCAAATTTCCCATTCAGGAAGTAAATTCAGTATACAGGATCCTAGCAGCCATTTTAAACACAGGAAATATTGAGTTTACATCGACCACATCCCAGCACCAGAGCGACAAGAGTGAGGTGCCCGACTCTGAGGCCTTAGACAACGGTGTGTGCTTTAATAATCATACATGATCATAAGACATATTTACATAAAGTATATTTATTATGCATTATGTGTGTCCTGACTAATTTAATTTGCTATCTAAATACCTTTTAAAGTAAAATGTAAAGCTTTTCTTGAAAGTTATTACTGTGTTATAAGTTTATTTTTATGCTTCAAGAAAACT
>JBAJNP010003669.1:0-37970 GCA_036877545.1 Yasuhikotakia modesta | reverse complement strand
TGCATGTGTAGGCGTTTGTGTTCACCTCTGCTTGCTGTGCTGATATCACACCTTTTATTACAAAGTTAGGGGTAAAGACCCCCCGCTGAATTTTGCAGGCAAATCAGCAGAGCTGTGAAAGAGATCTATAAAACAGGCCCCCAGTGGCAGACAAGAAAAAAGAAGGAAAAAAGCATGGCTGAACACACACATCGCACTGACTGGCTGACCCCCGCCATCCATCTGACTGAGCTATGACACACACAACCGCCTCATCCTTCTATGCCAGGGAAAGTGTAAGCGCTGACAAAAACAAAGAGCTGTTAGAAAGCAAGAACAAGGAATGGCAGAGAGGGTGTGACAGTGTCAGGTAAATAAGAGGTACTGTGTGTGTGTGTGTGTGTGTGTGTGGCTTGTTACACCAGGTAACAGTGCAGAATAACATGATGATTTGCCATCTGACTTTGGTTACATGCTTCTCCCATCAGAAAAAAGAAAGAAAGGTTTATTGTGTTACCTTTCAGTTCATATGTTGCTGTGAGTTCGGTATGTTTGTGCATGTGCAGTGTGTGTTTATGTGTGTAGCCGTTTCCCCTTTAATGTGCTTCTGTGTTTGTGTGCGTGTCCTTCCTCATATACTTGTGCGTGTGAGAAATGTTCCCGGGTTCCTCAGAGATCTCCAGTCCTCTCTGATAGTAAATCAGTAGCTGTGTTAATTGGTACGAAAACAACACTTTGGCAGTATATAATGTTTTATGTGTCTTTCATGTCCTTAATTGTAATACTAATGAGGGGTTGTATATCAGGGGAGGGCCCTTCTCTGCTCGGCTTGCTGTGTTGGATAAGCTCCTTAGTGGCATCACCGGAATATTCTGCCGCCACGGCGACTCAGGCAGAACACAATCAGCACCCCCTCTCATTTGCAATCGGTAATTAGTATGCAAATGAGCCCAGGGGACCACACAAGTACTAGTGTATTACAAGGGTCTGATTATGACTCCTCAGGGTCCTTGGGGAAGACAGTGGAGTACTGAGGAGCACTTTGCCTCCCCACGCTCCAATGGATTCAGAGTGTTGCCTGTTTATAGTGCCCTCTCATTGGTGTCTGTACACATCAGTCATTTGGATCTGCCCAATCAGTGCCATTTCCTTTAAATTAGAATGCCAAGAGGGTTGAGCGTGACAGAATATGCATGGCATTACGACCTCCTGTTTATGAGTTTTTGTCGTTTTTGTTGTGCATTCAGTCGCAAACGGCTGAGGGCGTGTACAGCAGTAATCCTGGAAATGCTACCTTGTGAGTGCCATGAATAAACGTGGTTATTCGTGGCATGAATAAATCACACAGGAAATAAATTTGGTTAGATTTGTTTGTGTGGTACCTTGTGAACATGTGCAGGAATATTTACTGTGCTTCACAACCTGCCAATAAACCCAGATGAAAGCAGACAGTTGGTGAAGAGATTGGTTGTCCATAATAGACAGGCTGACCTTTGACCTCCACAGCCCAAGAGCATCAGTCTGAATCTGGTTCCTGGCTAAACGTTGCCCTTGCGCCTGATTTTCCACATGACCTGACTTAAGCAGAACAGAGAGTTGCAGGATCTATAACACCTTGGCTGCCCTCTTCCTTTGTTCATTTGCACAGGCAGGCTGAGATATTGGCTGGAGAGATTATTGGCATATTGATGGCTTCAGATGAGGCACAGGAGAGGACCAGTGGGTTCTGGCCAGTCGTAGACACCGTGAGGAGATTAGGTACTGCGTGAGCCAGTGGATAGTCAGTTGGTGCAGGGTTTGGGCGTGCACAAGGGCAACTTTTGGTCAGCCAAACCACACTATTCTCTGGCGAAGGAAGCTCTGTAGTAGTATGGAGAGCAGCCAGTGTTGGTGTGAGGAGTCCAATCTGCCATCTCTATTCTCCTCTGCCTCATGATGACAGCGTAGATGCGCTCCTCTTTTCAGCCTTAGTCTCACTATGACATTGTAGATGCTCCAGCAGTCCAAATGCTACACTGGGGGCCCGTTCCACAAAGCAAATATTATTGCACACCCAAATAATTTATGAGAAGCATTCGCCCCCCCCCACCACCAACCTCCCCACTACCCCTCCTGTGATGAAGCTGCTCTCTGATGGCTCTCATAGAGAGGGTATTTATGACAGAAGGTTTGTTCCCTGCCTCCATATTTCACACACTGAAAGGGAAGGGAGGGTGGTAATGAAACGAACTGCACTGAGGCTTGTGCTGTGACAGCTGTAATTGTGGAGCACATTAAAAGGAGAGTGAGGAACACCTACCCCACCTTATTTTTTCCTGAAAGGACAATGTGTCAAGGGAGAAGGTGGGGAAGAACCGACGGACACTTTGATAAGCCTTGTTGTGTTTAATATAAGAGTTTTCTGATGCTCTGATTATAGGTGTTGGGTTGAACCACTCAAGTGCTCTATGTCATGATTTTAATGTACGATCAAAGATGGCCCTTAGCAAACCCCAATGGGGGGGCTTGATTAATGCACGTATGTGCTGTATTTGGATTGAGAGGTTTCCCAAGGCTAGTTTTGAAGGGGTCAACCTATGTGTCACATGAATATCAATTAATCATCTCCTAAATTGGTTGCAGGTGCTATTAGTTTAGAAGGGTCAAACAACCACCAATTTTTTACTCAATTAGCAATGACCGACGTACCATAGGGTAGCCTATGGAGACGGTTCAGGGTGGGGGAACTCGCTGGAGTTTATTATAAGTTCTTTATTAAGTGAATCCTAGCCACCTCACTTTTTTCATACCCAGTTACTAGGGAATGTTCTTCAAATGTTGGCTAATATTCTCTAAATATTCTGTGTTTATATATTTACGTTTTCTAAAAAGTTCAGTAATATTAGTAGAATGTTTTTTTTGTAGAATGTTATATATCAAATACATCAAAAACTTTTACAACAAAAATTTTTAAGTTGTTGCTGGAACGTTTTGAAAATGTTACAGAATTTTAAAGTCTGAATCTTATAACCAAGAAAAAAAATGTATACTATGTCTAAAACAATTAAATATTTTCAACGTTCCTGGATCACACACAATATATCATTTTTAACCTTTCTGTTACTTTGTTACTTACTGTTCTTACAACCTAAATTGTTAGTTGACTCTGTTGACTCTATATCTCCTCCTCCTCTCATATAGACTCTTTAGGGAGCGAGAACAAACCCACAATCCAGCAGTAAATATGTGTGAGGCATCACTGCTATCAGTACTTGTATTCACATTGAGGTTAGTGAAGCTTAATGATGCTTTTTTGCCACCCTGTAGCAGCTCAATGGCGAGCCTTTTCAAGGTGGACAGCTCTCCCTAAAAGGGTTAAAGCCCAAGGAGTTGGGCGCATACCCCCCTGGGAGACCCACCACCCACCCCGCCCAGTTGAGGTGGCATTGTTTCCTTGGACAAACATTCCCACAGAAAGGGGAAAAAGCCATTTGGCTCTCCCAGCTTGTGCTTCTTTCACTGGTTGAGGGGTCTTTCCAGTCAACAGCTGGACATGACGTGACAAATTGGGGCTTTTGTCTTTGTCTTGAGGAGGTTGGGGGAATGGAAGAGAAAGTGTCGTGAGAGGGTGGGGGGGCCTCTGACATTGAAAGGATGTGGGTGCCATAGAATGCATTGTGAATTGCACCGTTTAAAGGGAAAATATGTTGAGGCTTTGTTTCAAATTGAAACGCTCAGCGTCATTGAGTGAGGAGTGAAAGAATGATTTTCTGCAGGTCAGCTGAGCTTTTCGGTAGAGTTTTTCAGACCACAGGTAAGCTGAAATGCTGATGCACAGGAAAAAATGCTTTAAGTCAGACTGGTTTTATGAAAGCGGATTTGGTTACAAATGAATCTCAGCAAACCTTGTAAACCAACCCAGAATAGCTAAACATCTCACCACTGTAATTATTTTCTGGATTCTGAGAGGTTGTAAAAGAGCATCTGAACTCAGCTTTTGTAGGCACCAGTTAGATTATATAAACTGAATTGCCTCTAAAATGAGGTGTATTCAAGTCTCACAGTCATGGTGGGCTCAGTAACTACTCAGAAGCCATTTTGTAAAGCGCCCCTCCCAGAGTAAGGAAAGTGATCCCCCCACTGATGACCCTGGGGTGAAAAAGCTCTGCATTTGACAGAGTCCACCTCTTAACTTGTTAACTTGCTAATTGGCCGGCAGTCACTTCATGAGCTGAACAATGGACTGCTAGCTGAGCGATGAGCCTCTCTCTTTGAGAGGCTGGGCAAAGGGGGCCAGGTGGCAGTTCTGGGGAGCAGAAAAGGGGGTGGCTACCCTGGAGTGTTGTGTGTGAGGTCTGGCTGTGTTGCCAAGGGGACGGCAGCCTGATATATTATCTAGAAGAGTATCAGGCTGACCCAAAGAGGTGGGGGCAGGTGGGGCACGATTGGCTGCATAGTCCTAGTTACCACCCCCACCCATCCCCTTTTTGCCCTCTCTTCTCACTGTTTTTGACCCCCACTTGCATTGGAAAGTGAGGCTTGTTTGCCCAGTGTAGGCCTGGCAGTGTGGACCCCTGAAATAGGGACTAAACGCAGGGCTTCTTAGACACAGAATATGTTAGGTAATTAGGAAGAGCTTACAGGGCCATTTCACCGACAGCTGCTCCCAGTGCAAACACGGGGCCGGCCTTAGGGAGCCAGTGTATTGTGATCTGTTTGTGGGAACAAGGTTGCCAAGTACAATAGGCCAGCATGTGCAGTGGGCAGCAGCCGGGATGCCAGGCGCCCAGAGTGTGTCTGTCTGTGGCAATGGCAGCACTAACAGTCATTACAACAGGAAACAACAGAGACCGGTAGATTTGAACAATCTGTCATATAAATGCAGCACAATGTCTCTCAGAAACAGAAGGGAGGGAAAATCTGTGCACACCTCACAACTGAGTCCCTCTTATGTGCCACGCGACATTCTGTCATGCCACATACTTCCAAATTGGTGAACATTAACACATTTAGCTTTTACTTAGCATTAGCTTTTTTCAGATAAAGGCATTTGATTAGTTTGATTAGTTGATTGATTAGTTGAGTTTTTGGGGGGACAGAAGTAAAAGATAAATAAGAGAATATAAGAGAGAATTAAAAAGTCTGACTGGATATTTTGTTTTAAAGTGAAGCTCCTGTTGCTTATTTTTTGCTCTTCCTAATTAACAATAAACATTCTCAGAACGTTGGGTAATGCATAAAACTTTTCCTAAGTTATAAAAAACATTTTTGTAGTAATTTTGCAGATGAACATTTTGTAACATTATATATCATATTATCAATGCTATTCTTTAAATATAATTATTATTTAATAGAAACATTAGGGAAATGTTCCTATAACTTAAAAACGTTAGCTGGGTTGGTGCCATATGAGACTCAGTTGGAGAACTGGAATTAAATAAATGGCTGTGGAGGTCCTGCATGTGTTCACCATGTTACAATAACAGCCTCAACGAGGCCTGACCCGCTTATCCTTGGTGTGGCACTGCAGGGCCAGGGCAGGTGAACTCATGCCTAACCAAGTGCTTTTCCTATGGCTTGGCTCCTCAGGCGAGACCCAGGCCTTACCCCTGGCCTTGTATATTTTCCTGGCTCTTTTCTGTTTATCCACAGTTACTCTGTCTGGAACACCATCAAAGAAAAAATATCCCCCCTTTATTCTACTGAAAACCACCTAGGTTGCAAGAAAAAGAGGCCAAGTCTTCTCCAACTTTCATCATTTATTGTTCCAGACTGTGTCTTTGTATGTGTGTGTTTGTTTGTGTGTGTGCATCATCCATTTCTGACTGTCAGAAGTGTAAAAATTCTTTTCGGGTCTGTATGTTCCTGCCTGGAGCTGCAAAAAGGCCGGTTTGGTCAGCTGTAATAGTATCTTGGGGTGATTATAGAAACTGTTTAATTTGCCCAGTTACATAGTGCCTGTCCTCTCTCTGTTTTTGTGTGTTCTCAGTTTCATTTTAGAAGGTTGCCAAGTAGCCAAACTGGATCAGAGAACCGACTTAAATTTCCCATGATGCCAGTGGCTAACAGGCATTTACATGCACGTTGTCCTGCATTGAGCTGCAGCCCAAACACAGCGGATCATTTGAGCGTTCCTGCTCCTCATTACAAGCCCGTGTGCTCCCACTAAGTAATGTGGATGCTGTGTGCAGGGCTCCTAACAAGCCCCTATTGTTAAACTGTACCTCCTCAACCGCACCATGAGTAAACCATTACATCAATAAGCCGGCATCGTTCAAAAAGGGCACAATTAAATCCGCTGCAGTACAACTCCCCCTCAAAAAATTGCTGTTTTTAGCAGTCTGGCACACATAAACAGAAACGTGTGCCCACGTGCACAGGCGTGCTTGCAAACGCTCAAATATGTATGCAGGCGTATACCCAGCTAACAGGGAACATTCTCAGAACGCTCTCCCAAAGTTTTATAAAAGTTATGAAAATAGTTTTTGGTGCTTTTTTTGTTTGTTTTTAGTGGAATGTTTTAAAAACATTGCAGAATTTAAAACATTTTTATATACAAACAGTTATACAGTAATTCTAAATTGTCCCTGAAACATTCAAAACAGCATTTTTAATGCCTTTGTTTCTTACTGAAAACATTAGAGAAACGTTACTACAACCAAAAATTGTTAGCTGGGTGTACACCTTCTGTTAAAGATACTTTGCTGCCACACGCTTGGACTGATGCCTTTCGTGTGGGTCTCGTCTCATCTGAAGCCCAAACGCCATGTTTTCTTGAGCGGCTACGGGGAGGGGGGCCGTGCACACGCAGGAAGGGGTTACCCATGTCGGCAGGAACAGAATAACCACTCCATCAGGCCTTAGTGTCAGACAATACAAACATGATCTCTATATTTGGAGAGAAGCTGTGCTCTGCTTAGCTCTTGCTTAAGAAAGCGGGCCGAAAAAGTGCAGCGACCGCCGCGCTATCATTTAAAACCATTGGCACAGAATGATAAATAAAAGCCACAGTCATGAGCCTCACGGTCATGGTCGCTAGAGCGCACGACCGCAGGAACCTCATTTCTCCCCCTTTTGTCTCTACCATGTGGGTGTATGTGTGCGATGAGGGCTCGCCCTTGATGGGTGTGCCCCCTCCACATGTGCACCCCCTTCTGAGCTGCCCCCCTGCCTGGCATCTGTTAAGCTGCTAAAGAGAAAGTTGTGTGCTGAGACCGGTGCGTCTTGCTGGGTGAATTTGAACAAGCACATGTCTGTTCTACCCCGGTGGCCTATGAAATGAGAAAATCAGCCACTGTGATGCCGACGGGAGCAGGGCTTGGGTGATAAATCTGTGAGAAGGGGCTTTTTTGCGTGTGTGTGTGTGTTTGAATGTTAGTACTCCTTGTGCACTTGCATATGTGTGTGTGTGTGCGTGTGTATAGACACAGAGGCAGTTCCAAGATTTGGGGATTTGATTTCACACTGGCAAAGATCTGTGTGTGGAAAGCCATCACCCTAAATGCACATCACATTAAAACATGTATGAGTTCATTCTTCGTTCTCAGTCATCTGCGTTTCTGCCTTCTATCAAATATTCAATAATTCATAGGCTCACACGAAACACAGATTGTCAGGTTACAAATTCTAAAATCATCACCCAGATAAAAGTGAAATTAATTCAGAGTACAAGTGTCAGCAGAAAAAGGGTGTTCAGTATTGGGTGTATCTCACAAAACCTGTCAGGAACACAGCTGGGTCATATTTCACACCAAAATCAAAAGAAGAAAATAAGAATATTAATAAATGCTTCATTATAATAGGACAAGTTTAATTTTTTTGTGACATAATTATTTAACCACATTTTACCCTACTGGAAAAATGTTATATTAGTCTCATAGTCTCTATGGTTAGTGTCTTAGTTTTGTTTCTTTTGAATAATTGTACAAAATGTTGTTCTAATATCTAAGATAAAATATCTTTTATGGTAAGGAAAAAAACAAGTTATAAAATGTTTCACATTTCTAAAAATATTATTGATTGATAATTTTAATAAATTTTATTTATTAAAATTATATATATATATATATATATATATATAGTATATAGTATATAGTATATGACCTGATGATTTTAGTGCAAGATATGACCCAGACGTTGTCTAGATTCTTGACAGGCTTTGTGAAATTCTCCCTATTATATGTCGAGCCTAAGTGACGTTTTTGTTTAATCTCTGACACTTGTTAAAGACGGGTACATTCCTTTGGTGAATGTTACCCAGATAGCTACAGATTTTGCTGCAGCTGGGCGTTTGCTCTTGGGAAACCAAAACATGGTATCAGACCTCTCATATGCCACCATGCTTTTGGAGATTGCTACTGTCAAATGTCACAGAGAGGCTGATAGTATCTGCTCAGAGGATATGGGAGGAGAAAACGAGCGTTTCATCTCCTCTGATCTCCTCTTATCCTCAAAAGAAAACTGCCACTGGGTATGTGGGGCTGAAGAGTGGACGCATTCGCACCTGTATCGCGAGTGTGAGCTGTTTCCGCACTATTTGCCTGTAGCATCAGGGCGTTTGAAGGACAGGTGTGTATATGAAATAATACAGACAGATTTCCAAAGAAGGCTTCTGTTTTGTTCTGATTAATACACACGGTTCTATGAATTGTGCGATCGTCAGTGTTGAGGGTGTAGTTTATGTCAGCTGCTATCTCACAGACGCCGTCGTAAACGGTTTGACAGGGAGCTCCATCACACAACACCAACCAGATGTCAGAGATCAGAGTGATGTTACTGTGTTCTGTGGCAGAAGAGATCTCACAGGTGTGTGTGTGTGAGGTGGACCAGTTTATGAGATGTCACCGGCCTCTCATTACTCCTCCTGCTCTCTGCACTGTTAACCCCCGGCAGCCTCACAAATAGAGTTGTCTCGAGGGGAAATGGGGCAGCACCTTTCATACTGCCAGCACCTGGTTGAGAGAGAGGAATGTGGAAACAGCTTTTGATCACTGTAGTAAAGCTGATTTGCTGTTATGGCGCACAAATGATTCCATTAGTCCAGTGCTTATGTACTTTGTTCATCTTTGTAATTCTGTGTGTGCCAGTAGGACAGAAAAAAATCACAAATGATATCTCTGGTGTTTCTTTTAAGGCAGTGATGAGAATAAATGGGGACTTCTGCAAAGGTCTCCTGCTTCCCAGATTTTTCCTCGGAGAAAAAGACCCTAATAATCTCAATAATGTCACAAACTGCGCCAGATGTGCCAAGATTCCAAAGTGTGCAATCAAACATCAGATATTCAATATGCTTGAAAATTTCCTGTCTTTTTCTCAGCGTCTCAATTTTCTTTATATAGCTATACTATGCGCATAAATTTTATAGCTCTGTGTTTTTACTGCACGGCAACAATTGTCTCATTTGTATCTGTTTATTTTAGGAGAAACATCTGAGACCAAATTCATATTTCAGTTAAACAATTGAGAACAGCATTAAGTCCTCTGAGCTACGAAAGGGTAACCTCTGCGCAATAACGTGTTCATCTGGCTAATTTAATTAGTTGGTCGCTGTGTAAATAAGCAATAGTGACATCACCACAGTTAAGGGTTTTTGCACACCTCAAAGCTAAGACCCCACATGAACAGGAATCAGGGCTGGTTTAACAAGCCTGCCCTTCCTGTCGACCTCTGCCTCTGCATGTTTGTCAGAGAGTTAAGGAAGCAGGACTCTTCATGTGGCATATTTACACACCCAGTGGGAACTTTTGCACTGCCTGAACTGGTTTGTTCTAAGAAGTCTCATTTCCTCAGTGCCAGGTTATATACACGTATATAAATAAGATGTATATACTCAACACATCATATATAGCTCTTATTTAGCAGCTTGCTGAAGACTGTGTCTGGGCTACAGCTTTAAGGTGTTGTTGTGTTCAGTTTCAGTGTTTGCTTTTCCCTGTCATTAATATAAAAATTCAAGCTTGCGATCACCACAGTCTGTGAACATTTAAACAACAACCCGAGATATATTAAGGCAAGGGAAGATGCTTGGTCAGCAGAGTGGAGCAGAGCTTCTTTTTGATTGGCTGAGCTCCACAGGTTACGGACAGCTCTGTTAGAATAAATGGAGCAGAAAAGTCCAACATTTATTTTCATTGTATAAATCAGTTTGAAGGCATTTTAATTTACTCAATAGTGATAGGATTGTTATGTGGCACGAGTTTTTGACATTTAAAGAGAAATTGTAAAACCAAACCCTTCTGAAAAGCAACAAATGACTATAAAATAGGTAAGAAAAATTGGCCAATAGGATTAGAGTTGACTGATTAGGATGTTTAATGTGAAGTGGTGCAAGATGCCTCCAAATTGCCCTGCTGACTGTTTAAAAGTTCCCCAAGCCTTTACTGCTCACCAAGTGTTCACCCGCCTCGGTGGATCTCTTAAAACCTGATCCCGGCTGATTTTCAGGCCTTCCTGATCGATTTTCCTGGGTGAAAATAAAGGGATACGAAAGCATGTTAGACGCTCTGGAATCAGATCCAATCCATTAGAGAGATCAATACACTGAAGGCAAAAGGGAGAAAAAAGAGCCCTGAGTGTTGACAAAACCAAATAAATATAGATGCGCAAGAGAAGAGAAATTAGATTACTGTCAAAGAATCTAAGCACAACACTTTTAACCTCTAACCTAACAATGTGTGTTTACACCACAGCGCAAGGGCGAGGGAGGGGTCGTGGTCGTGAGACATGAACTGCTGGCAGCCTCTGGTAGCCGTGATGAAAATGTTCACAGCTAAATTCACTGTCTTTTGCAAATAACCTTAAGTTTGTTTACAGGTGCTACAAGTGTTTGAGAAGAATGCGCTTATTATTAATTGTGTGTCTTTGATATGATTTCATATGTTTCAGTGTTAAAATAGCAACTGATTAGGATGTTTATTAATATGATCTTTCTCTTTCTTTTTTTGCATGTTTCTTGGGCATTGTCTGTCTGCACTTTTCAGGTAAGTTTTCCATTTTGTAATTTAAAATTCTAACGTCACATTTTCTTACATAACACTTAATTCTTCTACTGCACTTAAAGGTAAGTTAGGTAGCTACCTTCCTTTTAAAAGTCAGACCAATTCTGATATGCACATATATGGCTTTAATCTTCCCCTAAAGCACCAACTTTTAATCATTTTTGTGACACCATTCCCGGGTGTGGCTTCACAGACACCACATACTACTTGGTATGTATTGTTTTTTTTAAACGTAACCAAAGGAATGGATGGTGAATTTTGGAATGCAGACACCCCATTACCCACCCACCCAAACACACACACTCACACAAACACCCTGAATGCTCTCATATAATGTAATGGCTGGAGTTCCCAAAGTCTGCTCTCCAGATGGCATCACCTCATGGTAAGAAACAGACACCTGTCAGGCCCAGATCTCTGGCTTTTAAACAGACATAGACTCTCCTTTCACTGGATGGAGCATATAGCATGACATTCTTGTAGCATTGATTTTAGTTCATACTGAAAACAGGTGTCCATGCATATATCAGTAATAGTGTGTTTCTGTGTCTTCCACTCAGAACGAAAGAGAGAGAGCTTGTGTTTGTTTAAGTGTCTGTTTGTTGGCCTGCCCCCCCTCTCTGTCTCTGTCTGTCCCCTTACTTCAGTGTCCGAGGTGCCACTCAGGTGATTCCGATTGATTTCCACTACAGAGTCTTGTCCTCTCCAGGTGTAAACAAGCTGGGTCATATTGATGGCACTTGACTGATCGGGTCTTTCTGGCAGCAGGGCTGTTCAATAGCCCTCTGCTATAAGAAAGACCTCTGCACTAGAAAATCAGGGTGTATGAGGGTAAAAAACAGGCTTTAAATGGGTAATTCGTGAATGTCGGTGATTTGAATTGCAGAGCATTAGAAGACAGTCAGTTTTATTCAGATAATCAGTTAGAATGCAGCAGATGTGAGCGAGAAAACCAGTTTTATATATCATTAAAACATACAGATAATTAATTCAAATACAGACAAAATGTGTGTCTATTGTTGTGTAGTATGAGTGTGTAAATACATGAAAATAGATGGTATAGTATGTCCTCTTAATGACTTAATGAATACAGTGATTTTGCTGTTTCTTTTATGTTTCTTTCAGCCATGATCCTTAAGTTATATAGTTCCTTAAATCTTTAAAGCCAGATTTTGAACTTTTACAATATGGTTAATTGTACTCCATAAACACTGGACACTTAGAGAGGCCACAATGTTTGAATTAATAGTCCACCAGTGTGTTTTCCTTAGTAGGCTTTTGGTAAACTTTTTATGTTTTGCATGAATCGTGAATAGATGCTTGCAGTCTGGCAGTGTTTGATGTATGAATCTGCTCTCTTACTCGCTGGACTTCAGTAGCTACTGTGCTGTCATGTGTTGTAGAAGCGGTCAGGCAGAGACAAGCTTTTATTTCCTTCATCTAACTGCTAATTGGCAGCCAAGCTCGTGAAAGAGAGGCGGAGGGTGAGAAAAAAGTGGAAAGCCATTAATGTTCAGTAATCATTGGGCCAAGTAATAGTTATCAGTGTTTTAGGGGCAATATTATCACCATGTAACGAAGGGCTTGATTACTTTATTAGCCTCTTTAAGTCATTCTGCTATCGCTTACCAAGTCGACCCCAAGGACCCAACATCCCCCCCATCCTTGTGTCTCTTCATCGTACCGCACCCTATGAAGAAATCAAATTATGGGGACTGTGTCTTTAAATCACAGACCCTGTACCCAATGTGACATAAAAAATGACCATGGGGGGGTTATTCAGAGTTCAGGCTGGATAATGAAACGGGCAGGAAGGTAATAGAGGCAGAAGAGGTGTTCTGAATATGGGGGGTGCGGTGGGTGGGAGGGGTTAATAAAAGGGGTTCATTTGGAGGGTATCTCCTCAGTCTGACCTGACTCTCTCTCTCCTCCACTCCCTGTCTCTCTCTCTCTCTCTTTTTCAACTTCATTTCCCACTGTCTGTTTGCTTCTGTTGTGCTGCTCTGTGTAGATTGTCATGTTTGGATATTGGACGATCTTTTCTGGGTGATGTGAGAGTTGCATCTTCTCATGGAGCGTTTGTCCCATCTTGTAGTCCATTAGTTCTTACTTGAAGCAACATAATACTTGTAATTTGATGGTTCAGAGGCAGTGCAACCCTGCTAGTGTTCACTTGATTAGTGATAGTGTGAGATTAGGGTGTCTCTGATCAAAGGATGGACTTCTAAACAGAACGATTTAAGTCTCGGTTTCAGTCATAACAAGCTAGCAGAGTGAGCTCTCAGAGTTAATTGTGTTTGAGTCATGGTGTGAGAAACCCCCATAGCTGTGCATTTCTGCAGGTGTGCTTTCCCATCAGGCACCTGTCATTGCGTGCAGATTAATACAGCGTGTTTGGAGGTCCTTTGCTAACCTCTCATTACGCTGCATTCTTCCCACAAACAAAAACAACATTCCAGTTTTGACCCCAAATCTGCCACCCCATGACCTGTTTAAGACCTCCTAACCCACAACTTGCCTCACAGTGTGAGAATGAGCCATGTCAGTTGTGAGTCAAGCTAACAGGAAATGTTCTCAGGACTCTGGCTAACATTCTTTAAAAGTTCTCTCAGACTTTTTGTAATGTTATTGGAACATTTTTAGCGTTGCGTATTAACTACAGTTGCCAGTGGAACTTCTTAAATAATGCTAAAGTTCCTATACTTGTATAATGTTAACACAATGTTTATAAAGGCATGTTTTGAATGTTCTTTTGTAATTTTTATATTTTTAATTATTTTTAATGTTGTTGTTGCTTAATGGAAATGTTTGGGGAAATGTTCCTACATTACTATGAATTAAACTGTTAGCTGTGAGTCTATTTTTTGTTTTATTTACCTTGTCTATTTTTTTATCTCAATTTTTTTCAAAAATTTAATTTTTTAATTATTTTTTACAATAATTTATTGGTAAATAATTCATTTATTTATTTAGCTTTCATTAGCATATCAGTGTTTTGCTACTATTTGGATCTAAACAAAGCTAGCAAATGTACTTCGATTTCCAAGCATTCATCAAGCAAATGCAGTCAAATGTCCAACGGTGCTTCCTGTCTCTTCTTCAGTAGATCTTTCTCACTCTTGTGACCTTGAGCCTCATGTCCCCAAACACTAAATTGGGGTTTAATTTTTCCCATCACCATGACCAAACCTAAATAAAAAGCCCATTACAGGGCCCTGTCGGCGAGGTGTTGTTGACTGTCTTTTATGATGGCTGGCGAAGGCTGGGAGATGCAGCTGATGTCTTCATTTAGAACTGGTCCCTCTGGCGCAGCTCTGCCTGTGAGCCTAAAGCCCACGCGGCCCAGCCAGCAGGCCTGCCAGCCGGGTGATTAGTAGTAAAATTTTAATGGGGATCCATACATATGTCTAGCTGTCATTTTTACGAGGACGTTTATACAGGCACGGTTTCGATCATCATTCCCCCCTAGCCCAGCCAAGGACCAGGAGCAAAAACTGAACGTGCTGTGTTGAGATGCACATCCTGCTGTTTAACCTCACCGTAGGGGAGAAGGAGGGCGGGCGGTGGAGCTTTATGGCATTAAAGACCGATGCTCCTCTTAGTATAATGGAGCAGTCAGACTATAGTGAGGTTTGGGTGGTGTTTGAGGCAGGACCTGATATGATATTTATTGGCCTACATCCCCTAGAGACACAGGGCTTTATGTGGCTCTCATAAGAGAGGTCCAAGGTTCTTCTCTGGACATATTTACAGTAGGCCATATTTACAGGCTGCTGCAATTAATATGTTTAATCATGTTTCATGTTCTTAGCCAGCCAGCAGATCTTTGATTGTTGCCATCAATCCAGAACTGCACCAAATTGACATTATATGAGAGCAGCTTCTCCATTATGAATGAGCACAGGTGTAATCATTCGGGAAGGAGAGCATTGTGAGTCTATGCATGTTTCTGTTGCTGCTAAGGAAAAGCTATTAATCTCAGTGTAGAGAGTGTTAAGAGAATCAAAGCTGGTCATGTATAATATGTTAACATTGTGTTCCTCCTGTAGATCTTTAAAAGAATGGACTGCCGTTGCTCTGTGGTCAAGGGTGGGACGATTGAGCAAAGTCCCTGAGTGGCGCCTAATAAAGACCTTCATGTCGATGGCTATGGTTATCTGGTGGCCCTTTTGCTATCTGAGTATGTGTGGAGGTACATCACATCCACTACAAAGTAAATAAACATAATTTAAGGTCAGAAAGGCAAAGGTTTAGGAGAGGTGAACCAGAGGTGAAGATCTAGTAGAAAAGGAGGGGATGGGCGAGAACATGAATTTCTCCTAACCGAGTTACAAAACTGTCACACCTACGTGAGCCCAACCCAGGACTGATGGAGGGAGTGGACTAATAGGGGACTAATGCTGCGTAATGAGAGGATGAGGGGAATAGAGTCTTTTATATTGTGCCAGGATGAGGTGAGGTGGAGGAGTGAGGTAAGCAACACGCAGGCTTGCCTGCGAGGTGACCCTTTACAAGGCTTACATTGTGGCCCTAATGCAATTAACACCAGGAGTGTGGGGTTAAGACAAGGTTGCCACTGGTGTGGCCACGGCCTGGGGCCTGCAACAAGAGAATGAAATCGGCCTGGAATTGAATCGGGGAGAGAGAGGTGATAGCTCCCCGGGGAGGGCTGACACAAGGTACATAGAAAGCACAGAGGAGCCCAACCAAGGCGAACCAGGTCACTGTGACTAACACTGCCTGCTGCTCTGTAGAAACACAATCCACATTACAATTACACACACCTGAGTGGGCTGCTGGGCTTCGGTCTGCCCTAAATATGTAGTTTTCCAGTAGTTTTCCAGTAAGACCAATGTTCATGTGAAAAATTTGCACTGCAGGGCATGACATTTGGAAGCTAGTACAACGGTTACAAAAATGGTTTGAAATAAATGCTTTACAGCCAAAATAGTGTAATAGCTGTAATACAATATTACAACTCAACCATAACCCAATATATCTTATCAGAACATTTCTCAAGCACAGTCTTCATTCCGATAACTGAACGCAGCTCTGCCTTATGGTAGATAATCTCAGGGAGTGAGATATGATCGCCACTGACCACTTAAAGCGTGCAGGGCCCTTTCACTGCCATAATAACCAGCAATTTTGTGGCTTACATCTATCAGTGTGTATATCGACCTACTACCGCTTTGGACACAGATGCTGGGGCTATTAGCCCCTTTTGTTTGTTTTGAATGAGAATAGAAAAGGAATTGGCTCATTTTGATCTTATTGTCGGTAACTCTACCTCCCTGGTGGCTGAGACAAAAACCAATCTTAATCTGGTTAGAGAGACAACATCAGCTTTTCTAATGCTTTTGAGGGACAAAAAAATCTGGTGACAGATAATAATGTAAACGGAGGAAAGGTTTGGAGAGGCCGGCCACAACTATAGATTCTACCACTGTGGCTCCAGCCAATGCATTAGAGGGGCTTATGATTGCTTGGAAATTTATGGCAGATGTAAGTGTATTTGATTGATAGGGCTGTTTAAGAGCAACCCGTACAGTCATTTATTTCATTTGTAAAGAGCGGTAGAGGAGATCTTAAAACACGTTGCATCTGACCAAGGAGCTGACCAAAGATTTTCCGGCTTGTATTCCCATCAGAGCACTAGTTCTGTATTGGAAAGTTGTCATGGTCTTTTAAGTTTTGGTATTGTGAGTGTTTTATCATCTGTAGAGTTGTGTTTTTAATTCTTGTAAAGTTTCAGTTTACCTTCAGAATTTTTGTTTGTTGCTGTGTTTCAAAATCTAAACTATCTAAACTGAGTGCATTAACTGTCTCACTGCCTAGTGCCTAAATGAGGAAACTACCTTTTAAGCATTATAACAAATTTTTTAAATACCCTGAACTGTTTTATTAATATGTTTCCATCATGTCTTTCAAATGATGTGCCATCTTTTTTCTCTGAGCTCACTGCAGTGCATTCTGGGATTGCGTACTCTGCAAAAGCTCTGTGAGATGCTGCCATGACGTTTGGCTGAACCGAGGTGTCTGTGTGTATTTGTGTGTGGCCAGATCATCGCTGTGTCCAGCCTCCAGCTCAGGAGAGAGAAACTCAATCTGCTCATTGCCACATCCTGTGTCCTCTGCAGTTCGTCTGTAACGGGGTGATTTGACCTCTATCATATCATTTTGCTCAGATGCCGTGCGTGTGTGTGTATTTGTGGTTGTGTGTTATATTCCCGCAGCACTGGCCTCAGTCACATTGGTGGTTTTCAAGACTCCTGTGCTTTGCAGTTGAGAAAAATGTATATTCGCTAACTTACACACACACACACACATTCACAGTTGCACTCCCAGGCGGTGCTAAGTAGCTGTGAGTAATAGTCATGCTTTGGCAGGCAGCTGCTGGCTCTTGTTTACATGATAACTGATTACCCTAATTTTTAGAGGAAGCTGATAAATAGTGTTCCCCTTTGACAGCCTCTTTCACATCCAGAGCGATAATACCTTTTTGATTATTCAATAAATAACCCATAATTCGACATTGATTTGACTGTGAATGTGCCATTGGGGGGGTGGAGGGGGCTATTGACCCTTTGTGGTGAGTTCCATACGACCACTGGTCAGTAAAGGTCACAGCCCCGCACCCTGTGTCCACTTCAGCCCTCGCTGATCCGATTAGTATAGGGCCCATCCTTTTGCCTCCCATCTTATTAGAAAATCTTACTCCTTGCTTAATGGCTTCCACTTAATAACTTTTAGAATTATCCCATAGCTTGTGATGAGTGCATTATAGTGACAGGTTTACTATTAGGTATATTGAAATCTGGCTCTAGCGACGGCTCTTTTAGCCTCTTGAAAAATGGTTTGTTTTTGGAAGACATCCTTGCAGGGCCAAGCACTGATTCACTTAGTCAGTCATTTGGATTGTGTATCATTTTCCCTCGAGTAGCCATCGGTGGTCACTGATGCAGTTATTGGAGTCTTCCTGCTCCAGATATTGGAGTATTGATCAGAGATTGTTTTGTCTTCTGTCCATTCCCTTTTCATTTATATGCAGAGCAGATGCCCTTGCCCGGATGGCTGTGAGTCTTCAAATTCCCTCCAGCCTGTCAAACTAACACCCCTCCCCTTTATGACATCACTCATGCTGTCAGTCTCCGCCCTGGGTGACTGTGGAGGAGGGACAGGAAAAATCAGGGCTGAAAAATGGCTTCTTACTTTTAGAAGTGCCCTAAATGGCTTTCCACAGCAGATGCAATGCTATGCTGGATTTTTGCCTATTAAATACCTTCTCTCAATTGCCTATTATTTCCCCCAATAAAACCGCTGCAGACTGTGTGATTTCTTTTTCCCTTAAAGTCTTTTTGTTTCGGAAAACATGCTTCAAATGCAACCAAAAGGGCCCTAATGAAGTGAAGCGTTTGATCTTCTAAATAAAAAACAGACGGGGGGATGGGGTACAGCACTCAACAAATGCAGCGGTTCGTCGTAGGTGTGGAAAGCCAACCTTTTAAAAGAAATCGTCATAGTGTTTGCCAAAAAACTCAAACTGCCTCCCCACCCTCAGGCCATCAGCAGCACTCTTATTATGTAATTACTAAGAGCTAAATTCACTGCAGTACTGCACCCTTGTCTAAACTGAACACCAGCTGAGGATAGCATGCATATATATGTGCTATACTTAACCATAATATGTTGTACTGTACTGTACTATACTATGCTATACTATTCAATGCTATAGCACACAGAATGCTATGCTATATACTATACTATACTGTACTAAAGTGTACTGTACTATACTATACGAAAAGACTATATTATACTATACTGTACTATATACTATATGGAGTCACTGTTCAGGGAAGAAACTGTTCTCAGAGATGGAGTCACCTGCCTTAGGGAGAAATTGTCCTCAGAGAACAGCTCCAAGACTAGTCCAACAGCTAATCCAAGCCTCAATTTGCTGGTTCAGGTGTTTGATTGGGCTTGGAACTAAACTCAGCAGGACAGTGAGTCTCCAGAAGTAGAATTGAAGACTGTACTACACAGATATATGCTGTGTTTTGATCATGCATTGTGAGGACAGGATGTTAAAATGACCGCAGTGACAATAAGGTTTATATTTGATTTTGTCATTTAATTGTAAGTGTCTCAGTTCTTCTAAATGAGAAGTCAGACCCTGTTTCTCTCAGCCTCCCTGTTTCCTCACGGGAGCAAGTGGGAAATAGTGATGGATGAAATAGGCAAGAGCAGAAAGATGATTAAGAATTATGGTCATTATGCTTCACTTTTGTGTGTTGGGAGAAAATCGTTCCATTCATAATTTATACCCTCAATTACTATTAATAAAGAGATATTTCAGTGGGAGAAAATGGCGAGAGACAATTACATGTAAAGTGGTATTAACATTCCTGTTTTAACATTTCCAACCTCCATTTCTCAGTAAAGCTAATACGAGAGATGACTCCCTTGACTTCTCCATGAAATGATTGCATTGGTATGATATTCTAATCTATTAGCCTCTGTGTAATATATTGGCCTGGGTAATTGGGCCCATGCTGAAGACAGGACAGAACTTAGACAGGTGGACAGAATTGGAAGTTCTGCAGTGAAATAGGGTCGGAAGACAAGGTGATGAGAAAAATATATAAATATGTAGTCAAAGGGTTTAGATTGGTTATGTGTACTCCAGAAGGAACTTAAAAATACTTTTTGTGTTATTGTTTTGTGATAACTTATGGGAGAAAAAGATTAAAGTATGAACTTTGTGTTAATGTCATATGTTATTTCTGTTCTGTTTAAGAGAACCAATGAAATCTTGTTGGGCGTGTTTACTGCCCACAATATTGATTCTTTTTTATGTTTGTAATATAAGTGGCTTTTTATAATATGAACAATGACGTTAATAGATGTCCAGTATAACAGGAGGTAATAGAAAACATTTTCTGTTTGTGTAAGTGAATAGGCAGTGGGGGTCCGTACAAAACGACAAACAAAATGGTGAAACGCTGATGTAAGGTAATGCTATTATGAGTTTGAATTTATTAAAAGAACCAAAAAATTCTAAGCTAAATCAGAAACAGTCTGGTTCCATGACATCATGTTGAGGAGAACTTTAAAATATCATTCTTTTATAAAGCTTACAGTCAAAAGCTTAATAATAGCTATTACTTCCATTCGTTGGTTGTGTGTGTGCATCATTAAGTTCTGTCAGACTGTTTCTGTTTAGCACACCAGTCAGTGCACCAGTCCTTGTTGGCCGTGGGACTGGCACACTTGGCATGCCTCCTGGAGCTCCATTAGACACTCACTTACAAATGCACACACCCCTGGCCGACTGTACCCGCACCTGGGCATTAAGTCTACAGGGAGCCACTTCATTACCTGTGTTCCAGGTGTCCAGAGCCATTGTGCAGAAGGCATGAGGAGGCCCTACCCTCCATTATAAAGAGTAATCATTGATTAAAGAAAAAGACGAGGAGATGGAGATCGTAAAGAGCTTGTAAAGCGTTCGGCATTCTAACCACCGCTGAGTCTATCAGGTATGGCGCCACGTGCCTTTTCCCAAGGCTACAAATATAATAGGCGGTTTACTCTTGCTTTTTCCTCTTCTAGGAAATGTTTAATGGCTGCTTCATATAAAAAGTATTCGGCACTCATAAAAGGTTCCAGATTGACAGCTTTGCGGCTGCAGCGTTCTCCTCTGGGCTTTTCTTTGTCAGGGGACGGCGGTAGCGGTTCTTTAACAGAGCATCAGGGTCTCGTGTTGACATAGAGATACCGTCTTGTCTTCCTGCTATGAATTAAGGGCATCGGTTGCACCCCCCACCTCGCCCGCTATGACTCCCTCTTGCCACACAATCATTTGTGGGGCAACCCCCTCAGCATGTGGCAACCTTTCTTCCAGCTGTGCTTTTCCACTTCAGACGCTGGACGTTTTAATTCCCACCTCACTTAAAAAGACTACGGGCGTGATGTAACCCCCATTGAATTTCAATTACAGCGTCCTCACTTCCCAAAAAAAGGGAGACGCATAATGCTCTCACCCACTTACGGAGCAAACAATTTTCAGTTCTGATAAGTTGCCCATGCAACCCCCTCTTCATTTAGACTTGCCAGGCAGGGGCTTATAAAAGCAGACTTCAATGAATGAACCCCACCGCGGGGTGCCTCTCGCCACACCCGCATATCTGGTTTGATTTTGGAGAAATGACTGAATTCCTGCCTTTGGAAAGCCCAGTGGAACATGCTGAACGCTCTATTAAAAGCTGGGTGGGGTGGAGTTGGGGTTTGGAGGTGGATGGGTTGCAATGTATTTAGCATAGCTTGTCTGAGGCAGCATATTTACATTTATGTATTTGGCAGTTAATTTTATACTAAGTATTTATACTAAGTAAGAGTGTATTTAAGGTGTAAATTGTGTATGCAATATAGGTGTATTCTGGGAATCGAACCCATGACATTGCTTGCCCCATTCTGTACTATTTGAGCTACAGGAATAGTCAGACATTCCCTGCTAAAGACTAAATGATGGTGGAACACATATAACACAGACTCAGACAGAATGCTGTGTGTAAACATCTCTTTGCCCTTCCTGTCTCTGACCGCCAGCGTTTGTCCGATGGAGAATAAATGAGGCAGTCAGGTCAACAGTGAAGACAAACACGCAAAAGAAAAACTCAGCCTTATAATATTCTCCATCTTCTTATTTATAGCTGGAACATGGAACCAATTATGATTCAGTTTTATTTAAAAGCTATCAATCATTTAGCTGATTATATAAACATGTCCCTTTATAGTATTCTTGTTGCATTCAGAATGCATTTGGGCGCATTTGCCACACTTTAAAATGTATAAATGATTGCATTGTACAAAAAAGTTATTCAAATCAATTTGTTGTTTGTTTTAAAGTAAGGTGTATCAGCGAAAAGTATCTTGACATCAGTAATTTCAGTAATGCCTCACAAAAATAAATTGTGAGTTCTGAAAAGCTCTTAAAGCTTTAGCATCATTTGTTTGCTTTGTTTTTTGTTATCTAATGCAATTAAAATTGTACATTTTAAGTGTCCAAATGCATTATAGGGCCCCTGCAGCACCTGAGTTTCCCAGTGTTTGATGCATTAATGACCAATAAAGGAGCGTCAAGCTAAAGGCTACGGCCATCATCACTGTACCATTACGACTGACGTATGTCTGACTGGTTTAATGCGTGTGACTCACAGCCTCTTGTCCAGAACCTCAGCACAAGCATTTTCCTTCATTACACACAGGGCCAGAGTTCTCCTCCATTCTGTCCAACCTCGTTTTCAGTCAAATACAATATTTCTTAGTGAGGCTTTACAAGGCTCTCATGTTCACCCAGCTGGCAGAGAGACACAAAGTAAGCAGGAACAATCAGAGGGAAAAGAAGAAAAACGAAATAAAGGCTTCTTTAAAATAAATCTGAAGTGCCATGACAAATCGAAGACGTTAGATTGTTTTTTAAGCAAATTACAAAGGCAGCGCAGGCGTTGTTTGGCTAATTTCTGCACTTGTAAGATCAGGCTATTCATCCACTCTTGACATGTTTCATAGGGATTTTGCTGCTTTGACCGTGATATAAAGCTGTCATAATTTATTTGAAACACTAAAGCAGAAGACCAACATTAATCACCCTTTCTTGTTTATTAAAGCAATAAAGATTTCACAGAGTGCTTTATTACCAGTGCCAGATTGGGAAAAGGCAGCCTTTTGTAGGGGACCAACAAAGACAAGAGCCCATTACACCATAAGAGAGAGAGAGGGAGAGAGAGATGGAGTCATTGTGAAGGGAAAGGAAGAAGATCACAAGCCAGCCTTGTTCAGACAGAATCTTTATTGTGTTGTCAAAATGTATGACATCATCCTGACCTTTGAACCCAGGCCCTGCATAGTGCTGATTGGACAGGTCCCTCTGTATTGACTTCCTCTACACGGCTCATTTAAAGAAGCAGAACACCTGATCTGCGACAGACGTGTGTTTGGCGGCTCTCAGAGTGAGGCGACTCAGGACTGACTGTGGTAAGATCACACACGATGGTCTCAGTTTGGTGTTATCTCCAGACAACGGCTCCATCAGATGATCAATAATGCGAATAATAACATCTTCCATCTGCTCTGAAGATCCCTCTGTTGGTTTATGCAAATATTTACACAGTGGCTAGTAGAGTCAAGGACAGAGAAATAGGTGACCTGCTTAAATCTCTTTAAACTTACAAAGCTTACCTTTGATCCTGAGGAGCATCCAAATGTGTTTTAGAGTGCTGTTATATTTAAAGCAATGGACAGATGTGGCCAGATAAAGAATAATGTAAACTGAATTAAGCTGGAGACATGCATTTTAATCCACTTAAACAGATGTCAGGTGAACTTGTAAAGACACACATGGGAATATTCTTTTGCTAAAGCTCACATCACTCATAAATTCCCCTAATCTCCATTTGGCTTTGAATAATATAATCTTAATTATTATTTTTGCCCTGTATAACATAATTCTTGGGTGTAATGATTTTTTATGCTCCTGACATATTGTTTGGAGGGTGACATAAAACTCTGATGACATGTGACATTTGCAAAAGGTCACCCCTCCCTTCCCTGCTCATGTCTGTCTTCATAACACTGGCACTTGTCATATTGAAGCTGGCACTAGCAGTCTTTGTCTCACAGGAAACCCTCAGTTCTTTTGGCTGGCAGTGGCCTGTCTTTTTTTTCTTGTGTGGTAGAAGGGAGGGTGAAAATTGTCACTGAAGGGAAAGAGGAACCCGATCAGTCCCCCTCGGGGGTTCCTGGGGGGCCACAAACAACATGTCTGAGCTGTGCTTGCGAGCACAGAATGACAGGGAGAGGCACTAATACTAATGTGGTAAATACATCAGAAATTACTCAGGAAGGGAGGGGTGAGGCTCTGAGGAGGTCAGGTAATGCTGAATGGAATGATAGAAACAGCTTGATTTGACAAGGGCTTATCTGCCTGAATTAAATGAAATTGAATCCTTGATTTTTGTGGGTTGGATGTTAGAATCTGTCAGTACTGTTCATCTGCAGGCCTGGTGCAAAACAATATAGCCGAATATATCTAGATGACTCCATGCTTAGCTGCAAGGTTTTAAAACAATTAAAGTATAAGAGTTAGCTGTGATACGCCTTGTCAAAATGCACTGTTCCTATGTTAACACATGAAGATATTGCTTTCATCTAGCAATTTTATAAGGTGTTTAGGAATTAAAATATTTTAACTTTCCCATTTTTTGACTGGTAAACTGAGTGCATCGTAGATATTTCCACTTTCATCATTCATCTTTGCCATTTTTTATCCTTACTGTCAGTTTTATCATTTCCACCTGCCTTTTCCAATTTCTCTTCTTTTATTTTTATTTGCACGGTTGTTTCATCATGCTGTGATGATGTGGCTACACCTCCCTGCTCCAAATTACCCAGTTCCGACAGTTGTATTCTATGGTTTTAAAATAGCTGACCTCTGCTCTCGGTCTGTTAAGTGATGTTTTTTGAGTAGGGCATTGCCTCACAGAGGACATAAAAATATACATTTTTATGCACATAGGGGTCCCGGTTTTATGGTCGTAAATTGTAGTAGGGATGTCCTCCCACTGATATCCCATAGTGCAGTGGGCCATCCCAGTGGAAGGTGGAGCTATGATGTAGACAGAATGTAAGAGGGTGTAAAGCAGAACTCAGGGTTGCTGGTATGATGTTGTCAGCTCTGAAAGGTGGAAGGCCAAAGAGTGTGTGTGTGAGAGAGAGAGAGAAAGAGAGAAATGTATAGGCTATAACGCTCGTGCTTATAGTCTGACAGCTTTAATGGTGATGGCCATATTATAGAGAGTGTGCAGAGAGTAAAAGGCCTGCTTTATGGGATGCGATTGTGACAATGGCAGACAGCAAGGACAGTGTGTGTGTGAGTGTGTGTGTCTCTTTCCTCTTGCCATCTATACAGCTTTTCCATCTTTTGTGCACAAATGCATGTTGTCCAAAACCTTGTGAGCTATCTTGCTGTCTGCTATGTACTTAAGCTGATGGCTTCTAAGATCATGTTTGTAATGGCACCTTTTGAGTGACTGATTTCAAGTGCTCTCATAGGCAGAAGGCTCCTCACATATTGAAGATTTTAACTTGATTTCAATACATCAAGTTAGACAAGAGGAAGACATGAAAGTCAAAAAATTTGTGGTATAATGGTAAGATTATAAACATTTTGTATTGATACTTTTTATTAAAGCTCACTAGGTTTTAGAACAGAGCTTGTGTGTGTGTGTGAGAGAGAGAGAGATTGTGGCCATACGTTTGAGCTAATGAGGAGCAGCTGCAGACTAATGAATCAGGATGGGTTTAATGACTGCTGCTTAAAGCCAATGCTTCACCTGAGGAAACTCCAGCATGCGAGCCGTGTGCGATCATTTTCTGCGGTGGAGCGGTTGAGATTGAGTGACTCATTGCTGCGATGTGTCTGTTTGGTGTCTGTTCCTCTGTCCCTCACAGCCGTGTGGCCTGGCTCCTTGGCTTCACGCTCTCACTGTTATTTAATCCTGGTTTTGGCACAGATGCTGATTTCAAAGCAGCAATGTGAGAATGTTCTCAGAACACGTCTGCGGCATCATAACCTTGGTTTCCTGTAAGGAGACCCTCTCTCACCCTTCTGAGCCAAGCAGGGAGCCCACCTGGCTGGCCGTTAGGCTGAGGAAGAGGCCCTTTGGTAATGTGGTTTCAAGGGAACCAACGGCATAGGCCTACCACAGGTACGCCCTCTTCCTCCTGTTGCTTAACAGACATCTCCTGTAGGACTGGTGATGTACTGCACTGTAGTCTTATGGAGTTCCTTAAGGCTATTCCCCTCACATCTCTCAGAATGTCTAATGTTAAAGCCTTTAGGAATATTTTCAGCTGTCAACCAACCGACACAAATTTTTTACAGACTAAACTGCATTTTTCTCACCATTATGAGGAGCTTCAGTGTGAACCTGGTTTCTCAGCCCACCCAGACCTTTAAGATGCCTGTCAGTCCAACTAAAACCGCCCCTCAGTCTTGGCCTTTCATATATACTTGTGTTAGGAGTGACAGTTGCTGGTGAGCTGGAACCTTCACTGTTTTCAAGCAGTCTAATATTTCCTTGGCCTTTTCTCCCATTATCCCTGACCTTCAGTGGCGCTATGCACCAGTTGTTGACGCAGATGTCACAGAGCATTGTGGAGAAATGTCACCAGGAAAATGTCCCATAGACAGTTGAAACTGGAGATGTGCCGCGCTGCTTCCGCATAAACTTGCAGGAACGGTAGACAAAATGAGAAGTTTAATAGGTGCAGTTTTGAGCAAAAGTCCATGAGGAATTTCTGAGAGGGAACTCAGCTGGGCATACACCCTAATTCTTGTTTTTATTTAAAAAAAACTTACATTTTTAAAAGATGGACTGTTTCATGCTTCAGTTGCTCACTGTTGCCTTTAATATGCAGGGACTGAGAGAGTGTAGACCAAGACGTTTCCCTCAGTCAGTGATCTGAGCGCTTGAGTTTGGAGGAGAGTACATTCATCTCTCTCTGTATAAATAAGAGTGTTGTGGGATTTCTGTTTCACACGGATCAGACATTCAAAGTGTCACATTTTACACTGCTGGAAAAAATTCCACTGTCTGTTTCAGGTCTAACACTTAGGTTAGAGGTCAGAGATCAGAAATGATTTGTGTATTTTGTATATGTACATGTGAGGTAAAAAAGTGGTGTCAAAGCAGGCATATAAATGTAGAACTATTTGTTAAAATAAATGAACATCTCTTTGTAAATGTTAACTAGTTAGCTGCTGGTGCATGTGCAGATTGTGTGTGTTTTGTAAACGGTGTAGGGAGTTAAACAGAATTGGTCTTGACTCTGAGCAGTTTTTTGTTCAGAAGAATTGTCTGCTTGTCTGTGGATGTCATCGTCTCTGTTGCTGATAAGCAGCATGTGATTGATTGATTTTTTGATTCTCTTCTGACGTCTGGTATCCTCCGCATCGCTTCTCCCTTTAATCTAAGATAAAAAGGGCTGCTGTCTTTGTTCGCAGTGGTGAGGTTGAAGCACACCTTGTGTTATTTGGCAATTTAATGCGATGGGCTATGCTAGCTTTTTTGTGTTCGATATTGTGTGTTCGGATGGATATGAATGTCTTAAGTATTACATGGATTATGGAAAAGCCTATTATGTTTTAATGAATTTATCCCTTCAGAAAATCTCCATAGCTAGCCCCTCTCTCTCTCTCTCTCTCTCTCTCTCTCTCTCTCTCTCTCTCTCTCTCTCTCACTTTTTCTCTCTCTTTCTCTCTCTCTCTCGCTTTCTCTCTCTCTGGCTTTGATCTCTAGGTGTTTATTTGTTATATTCACCAGCGCCAATTCAATAATTAGGTAGACAAACAGGTGAAAATAAGCAATGCTGCAGAATTTAAGAGTGAAGATCAGACAGTTTTGTGTTTTGATGTCCTTTTCATTTGGCCTTGCATTCTTTGACACACTCACACACAAACACACACGTACTAGCAAACATTTGCACATATACGCAGACATATTTAAGTCATGTTCACCTTCTCTGCTGTGTATCAACAAATCATCCCACCAATCAGCTTGCAGCTCATTATTGCACTGGATTACTGTGTCGCTGCATGTCGCTAGTTATGTGAATGTATGTTAAAGAATAAATCGCACACATAGACACACACACACAACACAGGAGGGAGGGTGATTTGAACGCTCTTATCGGGTGACGGGAGTTTGAGGGAAGACCAACCCTCGCTCCTGTACTAATCTTGTTTGTCATTGCTAAATGAGCTGGCCCTGCTAGGTGTGTAAGCGTCTAATGAATTTACAACCTGATATCAGGAGGCCTAAGACTGGCAGGGGTCATAAAACAGGAAAGGAAAAAAGCAGTAATTAACATTTATTAGGTGGCTTGTCATCTGTGCTGGTAGGTAGGAGAGTATGGATAATATTGCGGTGATCAATTAATTTTTAATCATCTCTGGAGAGATTATGGAGACTCCCTATGAACTCCAGACTGGCTGGAGTCTGTCAATAAACAGGGCATGGGTCATTCTGTAATGCGTCAAGTGTGTGTGTGTGTGTGTGTGTGTGTGTGTGTGTGTGTGTGTGTGTGTGTGTGTGTGTGTGTGTGTGTGTGTGTAAACCACACTACATACTTATCAAAGCACACCTCTTGACTAACAAACACTTTAACCAGCTGCCTCCTGGAGGGCAACCACTAGATAGAACACAATCGCTCACCATTACATAGGTGTTTGATTTTTACGCTATACATTTCAATCCCCTTCGAAGCTGCCACATAAACGTAAAACACAGCACAGCTAGCTGATTGAAACATGCTTTTTCAATTGTGACAACACCCTCGCTGAGTTTTACAGGCTGAAAAAGTCGCCCTCAGCCTGTGTGTACTGTACTTTGATAGCAGGAAATGACTGTTGTTGAACATGGAGGCTGCGTTAGACCTCTACCCTGCATTTAGTCTCCTGTGGCGTGTGAAGAAAGAGCCTAATGGGTAATAGATACCTGACTAATGCTCTACTGAAGAAATAGAGATATATGGCCAAAACGAAGGGGAGAGAAAACTTGCTCCTGAGTTATGGAGGCACACCCGGGGGGTTAATTCATCGCCATGCCAAGCAGTAGCTGATAGTTAAAAGTTAATACTTTTATTGCTGCTGAAGTGCTCATCCGTCAGGAGCAGTTTGTTTCTGTGGCTTGTTGATGGCACACTGTGGGCAGGGCCGGATTTCTGCTGATAAATGGAGATAAAAGGAAAGAGTTTCTGCATGTTTGTTTTGGTGCGTGACAGAACGGGTGGCTGTTCTGTTTGAGGTGATAGCGTTAGTTCAACTCTGTTAGGGAAACTATCACTAAAATATATGGTTTTTATCAGATGGTTGAGTAATTCATGACTGTTCATTTATGATCAGGGAAATATTTTAATGGGAGCATCTGACCGTTTGTCTACCAAAATATAGTGTTTTTATTTCTTACTGGAGTCAAAAATGAATCTGCAGTATTTGTGCCCTGAAGGTGATTTTTAGGGACATTTTTTCTGACCATATAGGAACACACCGTGTCATTTAATCAATTCATTACAATTTATTCTGTACCTATAAAAAAATCTTAGCATATCAAATTCCTACTTGATGCATCAATTACTGTTACCAAAAAAAATGTTCATTGCATTTAAATGTTAGGGGCATTTTTTACTCTTTTGTTGCTGTTTCTGCCATGAGCCCCCATTAATTTTTGACCCTGGTCTCTAGCATTCTTAAGTCTCCCCGTCTGTCTTAGTGCTGTAAAGTATCTGATTTGTCTGGAGGTTTGTAGTGTTAATAGCTCAAGGTCAGGGCCATAAACTGAGGAGAGAGAGAGAGAGAGGGCTAGAGACAGAGAGAGGGGCTCTGTGCTTCTTGGGTTGGTTGGGACGAGTTCAGAGTCTTAATGTAAGCCCTCATTCACAGGGTGAACAGGGCTTAACCCCAGATTCAGCTGTCAACAGCCTGCCACCAGCAGACCTCGACTATCACCGTTCTGTAACTTTGTTTCACAGAAGTGTTCATTCAGTCCCTAAGTGTTTTCTTTGAAAAATATATCTCTCACCTCCTGAGATCTGTCAAGCGTTGACAGAACATGAAGATGGAGACAGAATCTAAATTACACTTTAGCCAGATGTCTTTAATTTTCAGGCAGGGGCCATGTTCTCTCACCATTGGCGCTCCCTACAGGTTATTGGCTGTAACTGCAGCTAGAGACCTGCTGTGGTATTTTCCACAGAGTTAAGGTTCCAGAGTGGGCTGTTGTGTGGGTGGGGAGAGGGTCACTTGCCCGGCTTTGGACCAGCCACCACCCTCCACCGGTCCGCAGCTGTGGATCGAGCCGTGCCACCTTCCACAACACAATGGGCCTTTTGACCGCCTAGGGCAGATTGACACAAAGCGCTCTGCTTGCTGTACAATGCAACACAATGCTATTGTTATAATACGGCACTGAAAGAAAAAGCTCACTACACTATTTGTCATTCTCAAGTGTCAGATGATTGCATAAAAACAAGCTTTATGAAGACTTAGGGAATGCGGACTGTGTTTTATGACAGATGGGAATGAGAACGGCTCGATGAGATACAGTAAATATTTCTTGCCATTAAAACATTGCATGTGTGAAAACCAACAACTAGGGCTGGTGAAATTCACACCTGCAAAGGTCCATTTGCACAGAATACGCTTGTCATTCATAGTTATTCAGGTATAGAATTAGAATTTGAGATCTAAATGTGTTTCGCCCTTTGTGTTTATTTATAAATCTTTTGGCAATTTTGATAATGCTTTCAGCGATCAATAAGGGCGTTGTACTCTCAGCTATAAAATATTTACCATTTTATCCCAGAAACTGTGTTCAGAGTGAGCCTGATACTGAATTATCAGATGTAGAAACAGAATCAGATGTTATATTGGCAAGGTGCGCGTGCACACACACACACACACACATTATTTATAGCTATCGCACATTATCCTTATTGTCTAAATTGGGGCATTCAATAAATGTATTTTTACACACAGCTAGTTATAAGAAATACAACCTAACCCTAACAGAAAACTTTCTGCATTAAAAATATATATTTTTGAAATGTTATCCCCAATAGATGGTTTAGCAAACACACACACACCCACACACACAAAGTATTTGATACCAGAAGCTTCCAGTAATTCACAGAAATACACCAGTATGAATACAAACATGTGGATGAAATTTTGCATTTTGTAAAAAAGTTAATCTGTATTGTGTCATATCACATACATTTTTCACAGTATGTGTACACAAACCCAGTGTGTGTATTTATATGTATTTGTGTATGTGCAGGTGTGTGATATGGTGCTGTTATGTGACTGAGAGTGCTGTGTAATTCAGGCTCAGTGAACCTGCTCTCCTCGCTCGTGCCTCACCGGCCCCGGTAGACCTGTTGATGGGCCCCTCTGTCAGCACGCCACAGGAGTGATAAATGTCCCTTATCGGCATTGTCATTGTAATAGCCCCACAACAGGCCCGAGATGGGCGACTGGGCCAGAGTTATCGCCCCGCTCCTGCAGGGGAAGAATACACATCAAGCTGCCAATCACCCGGCCCGAAAATTGCTCTGAGATTTGAGTCCCCAGACAGCCAGCAGACTGCTAAGGCTCCCTCCCTCCCTCTGCTATTACACTGCTCCATTGCTTTATTTCTCCCCCTTTTAATGCTTAAACTCTTAAACACCACCATAACCTGTCAGTCCCTCACAAGGGTTTTTTCCCTCTTTTTTCTCATTCCCATGTCAGCCCAAGACAAAATCCAGGCGGTGCAATCGGTTTGTACACAAGGTCCACAATTAATAATCAACAACAAGATGCAAGCAAATTAATTCTATATGTATAATTTATGTAAGTAAACTATACTTATGTAAGCAATTCAAATCAAACTTGCTTGACAACTTTTAAACTTAAGAAAACTTATCTTCAGATGTCTTCTGGCAACATATGGAATTATATCTTCATCACATTTTTTAACAATTACTTTAATATATATATATATATATATACTCATATATATATTTACAGGCTGTATAAGAAATAATTACAGCCTGTAAACTTTCTGAATAAGAATCTGTAGCAAGAAAACTGCTGAACTTCAAGAGTTCTGGAGAAGAGTTCTGGATAAAAGGAGAGTGTGTGTGTGTGTGTGAGAGAGAGAGAGAGAGAGAGGAAGAACGTGAGATTGAGAAAAAGCAGGTGATAGAGGTGTGAAGAGGTGAGCGTGTGATCGGCAGCAGAATCATTCCAGTCTCTTAATTTTCTATTGATCGTTGTGCTCCTGCTTTTGAGTGAAGGATGGAGCCAGCTGGGTATCAGCCCTCCCTCCTCACCTGTTCACTGTGGGCTCTCGTGGGAGAGGCTGAGACCGCTGCTTCTTTCTGCCTCCTGCTGAGGCCTTTTCCTGGTGCATCATGGGAAAGCAGGCGCTGAGTGAGTGATGTCCATAAGGTGAGGGGTTAAACAGTCAGCTTAGCACACACACACCACAGCCAAGAAGTAACATCCCCCTCTGCTGTTAGAGCTCATAACACATCCGCTATGAAAGCTGATGGAGATGTTAGCGCTGTTGGACCCTGGAGACAGACATGGAAACGGTCATTGTGGTGTTCGCTGGTGGCCCGCTCATGTCTGTGATGCAATCGGCCTTGTCTGATTGAGCGATTCTTGAGGGGCCTCCAGGAGGTCCTTAAGGACCCTGTGGACATTTTATATCGGGTGGCCTGAGGTTTGCCTGCTCTAAATTCCACTCCACCTGATAACATCTAACAGATCTGTCCTCGTTCCATGTAGGGCCTTTATTAAACTCTTCTGCCATCCCTACATGTCTAGAGGAGAGAGAGACAGACTCTTAAAGAAGGTAAAAGAGAGAGTGAGGGAAATGTGCCAGCTAAAGATACAGATATGGCAGCATTGTGGGAGGATTAGTTGAGCGTCTCCAGTTGGTGACAAGTCCTGATAACAGCCTGAGATGTGTAATGGGCCCCAGCTTCACATGCAGGTGAACTGTCAATCCATCATACTCACTTCCTGAGGAGAAGAACACTGACACCAGATCTGTTCCTGCACTAACACTGCCAGAGTGTTGCAGCAGACTTTAAAGTCCTTGTTTGCATAATTTAACACCTTCATCAGAAGTATCCTGCCTGAGGAGGCATGTGGCACACTTACCAAAACACCAAAACTGCCTTTTTTTTACCTCAGGTATGCACTGTTAAAATGACTGTGTGAAGTTCAGCAGTAATTTTACTGTGATTTAATTTTATTGTGATTATTTACATTTTAACAGTAATGAAAGTAATTTGGATGAAAGTTGGAAAGTTAAGGTTTAAATTCTAGTCCCTTCTCATGCTACTAAAACACTGTTAGAGTGCTAAGCTATTTTATTTTGTGTAAGTCGTAAGTAGTTAAAAAGAGCTTTGTTATCTTTGGGTTGTTTTATATTCTCTTGTGCACTGGGCTAAGTAAGCTAGACTTGCAATTGGTGGCCACTCAGAAACAACAGGTCCATAGCTTTGAAAGTTGGGAGATGTATCAGGAGAGAAAGAGAAGTGTGAGTGAGAGAGTATGTGACTGACAGCAGCTGTGGAGATGTGACAGGAGAGAGTGATGGACACCTGGAGGAGTCAGTATGCAGTTCTGCTGTGTTGAGGATAAATCACAGCCCATTTGTACTGAGAGACGTCTAACTAGCAGCGCTCCTATTAGCCTTCTGCTCCGCTGGCGTGACCCCTGCGTCGTATATCTGTGCCGCACTGCCGCTGACAGATGAGTACACACACAAACACAGAGAAATGAATGCTGGGATATATGAGGCTGTTTATGTGAGGGTGTGGTATGAGGTCGCTGTTGGACTAGAGAAAGTAAACTAAAAAGTTTCATGGGTCCAAAACTAACTAAAATTAATTGAACTGAAACAAGTTAGAAACATTTATTTAATTACACAAAATACAAAAATGTTAGGCTGTATTAAGCAGGCGTGTGTGTGTGTGTGTGTGTGTGACATTAGTGACTTTGCTTCTATGTTGAAGGCAGTATGATAGATTGATTTCTCCTGATCTCTCCCCTGAAGCACAGACAGGTGTTGTGTTAACTGCCCTCAGAGAGAGAGAGAGAGAGAGAGAGGCTTAGCCTCTAAATGGTTTGTGGAATAGAGGTGTTAGCTCGTGTCAGCCCTTGCTGTTGCTGACAGATGAGCAGGGGCTAGGAACAGGAAATCCCTGGCCCTAACACCCAGATGTGTGTGTGTGTGTGTGTGTGTGTGTGTGTGGTAGAGGAAGAGATAAATAGAGATGGCTGTGTTTCTGCAGAGTTGGGCTCACAGCTTCCTCTTTGGGCAGACAGGCAGACACAGGAGAGACTCTGATGACAAATCAATCCCTGTCTCACTTTTCCTCCAAATTCTGTGCACACCAGAGTTGGTTCCACTGCAGCAGGAAAGAGAGAGAGAGAGAGAGAGAGAGGAGAAATCAGCTCTAGCACTGTCTGCATGCAGCCCGTGAGAGCTTAAACAGGAAACAGAGACAGAAACTTCCTGTAGGGAAGTTCTCCAACTGCCAGGTACATGAGGAAAGTGGCTTTTCAAACAGAAAATCAATGTGGAGACATTCCATACACTGAGCTGTAGCAAGCAAGATTACTGCATGTTCACAGGTTGCGTATTCAAATCGCAGCCTGCGAGGCATGAGCCGGTTTCCAGACTCTGACTACAACTGTACACGACTGCATTGATCTGATCTACTGCGGAGGAGGCCAGCAGGGTAACGTGTAAAAAGAAATGTGTCTGTGGCGCTCTGGGTCGAAGGAGGAGAAGAGGTTAAATGTTACATGCGCCCGCAGTATCTCCCCAGGAGCGTCCTTGTCGCATGCAGAGAGTGAGCTCAGCAGCAGGCCGTTTGGCGCATGTGGCGGCACTAGATATGATTGACGGTGACGGCCGGCAGCACTTTCTCTTGTAACTTTCAAATCATTAAGCCTTTAGTGTATCAGGCAGCTCTTTTACAGCTTTGCCTGGAAAGCTTTTTTTGTCTTGGCACGTCCAAATTGCTGAAGCAAGGATGTGTTCAGATTATTATTCACGGGCCAACATGCACACTCAGAGGAGTCAGAGGACAAATATCACAGTGTAAGGTTACTGTAACACACAATTAAGAGTCAGATTGCTTTCGTGTTAAGGAGCGTTCACACTGTTTGCAGTGGATGTCCATTAAGAAGTTGGTAGAATTTAGCACACAGTAAACCTCAAACCGTTTACCCGTTTTGTCAGTCATGCCTCAGCCTGAAATGCTAATGAGATATTATCTATATTCATCTGTAATATGAGGTTGTGCAGGAATGAAAGAGAACTGACAGGAAGTGGTCAGGCTCTTTGTTTGAATTTGAGTTGCGTGTGTTTACACGTGTTTCTGAGACAGTAATATTGTTAGTGTTTTGTGTGTGTTAGCGATGATAGGCAGCAGTGTTAACACAGGCAGAAGTGGGGGCGGATCGGTTATGACAGTTCCTGAGAGGCGCTATTCAGATGGACCTGCAGCCCAGCCGTCTAAATTCAATTAACTCCACTGGCTGCTGTTCTGTCACCATTAGTGGTAATTAGTTAAAACATCAGAGTATAAACAGTAAATTGGCTCTGGTAATTAATTCCCCCTCACTAACATATGAGAGCAAGGAGAGAGAGAGAGAGAGAGAGGCACACCAACGGCTGTGTACTGATGAAAAGAAACCTGTAGAGGTTATTGGTGGCTTTGTGCTATCAATTATGGTTAGGCATTATTTAGGAAACACTGCTTGTGTGTGTGTGCAAGCCCACTAATGGACAAGCAGAAAGTAGGCAGCACATGGCATCAGTTACAAGCCTCAGCACTCAGTGCACAATATCTGCCATCTGGCAAAGCCTTTGTCTCTTTTATAAACCTTTAGATATTGTTATGGGCTACCTGTTTTCATTTCGTTCCCCTTGGCAAAGCAAAAGCTAGTTTTTTAAAAGCATTTTATGTCATTTTGTTGTTTTGTTTTTATCTGGTTCTTGACATACTTTAAATGCACATTCCCAGTTAACAATTTTAAGTTGTTGTAAGAACGTTTCCATTAGTTGACAGAAACTTTTAGATATTGTTTTTTAGACATTGTATTAACATTTTTGGTTGGCTACAAGAAAGTTATTCAAACATTTTTCCCTAACATTGTTAAAATGTTTCACTAACAATCTAAGAATAATGTTTTTAATATATGATATATTGTACTAAAAAGTTCAACGAACACTACTGCAAGCACGTTTTTGACAATGTTTGGAAAATGTTCTGAGGATGTTCCTTGTTTTTTGGGTTATTGTTTCTGCTTACTCAGGATTGGACATGCTGAGCTCACACAAGCACAGACCGCCCCCACAGTGCAGAATACTTTAGGGACATCTGAAATGACCTCTAACCCTTTGGTCAGACCATTTTGGTCAGGTTCCGGGGTCGCTTGTATTTAGCCATGGGGGACGAGTACCACTGTGTGTGTGTTAGCTCACTCGCAGTCTGCATTATTGGACACTAGCCGTTGATGAATGGCCCTCAGTGAAAAGCTGTTGCCTACATGTCCAAGACCCAGCAGGGCTGTTTTCCTCAGGGACACAACCCTGATCTGGCTGCCCACTCAGCAAACACAGCCCACCTGTTCAGACAAACACATGATTTCATAGAGCTGCACAAATCCATCCATATTTAAGTAGAGATGTGCCCTTCCTTGCCTCACAAAGCCACATTCGTAATGGCTCTTACCCCTAGGGAGGAGCACAGGGTGTTGGGACTGAAGCTTCTAGGCTTGTGTAAGGGCTGTGGAGAGATAGAAATGGAGTGAGAGCGAGCGAGTGAGTGAGAGAGAGAGGGAAAGAGATAGGCAGGCAAGCTGGCAGATCTAACCCTGCAGTGTCACCCTCATTTCCTGGGTCAGCGCCTGGGTAATGGTCTATTAATTTGCTCCATTTTCCCCTGTGAGGCAAAACTCAATCTCCAGCCGTTTCACTCTGCTGTGCCATCCACAAGGTGATTGATTGAATAAACAGCTGTCACTACTGTGAGCGCTCCCACCCACCAACACAAGTCGTATCCTAAACACCATACACTCAAACCAAACACACACACACACCGCAACCTGCCCACCTACCTCAGCTCTCATTCTCTCAAAGCAAACCCACACCTAATCAAACCACACTTTTCTCAGCACTGTCTTCTTAAAAATAGTCACACAATCATACACACACCAGCTTACCCACACATAGTTACACCTACTGTGTACTACATAGTATAAACAATTGTTTAAACACCCTAAGCTTACAGGTATCCCAGCCAAAAAGTGCCTTAAATGGATATTTGACCTGTTTTTTGTTTTCTATTATTTATACACCTTCATGTTATTTCGAACCTATATGACTTTCTCTGTTCTGTGGAATACCAAAGAAAATATTTTAAATGTGTTTTTTCTGTCAACACAATGCTGTCAATGGATGCCACTGTTGTTGGCAATGGATGATCACTGTTGTTACAAACAACAGTGATCTTCTTTTGTGTTTCTTAGACACTAAAAAGTCATACAGGTTTGGCATGACATGAAGTTGAGTAAATGAAAGGTTTTAATTGGTGGGTGAACTGTTGTTCAAAAACCAGCTGACCAGACTTAGGCTGTTTCAGTAATTTTTTTTTCAGCAGTCTACGTTTGTCATTTCTCATGCCCTTTAAAAAGTCCTCAAAGTTGTTTCCAAACTGTAATGATGTCTCCTCCCCTCTGATGAATGTAGTTATGAATTTGGCCCTAATAACTGTCTCCCGTTTCCACGCGGCTGCCGGTGCATGTCGGCACGCCCCGCACATATGCTAAATACACGCATCAATCCAACATCATCTTTAGCCAAACACTCCTCCCTGCTAATCCAGCCACTGAGAGAGAATGACAGAGCAATTCAGACAGACAACCACTCCCCTCTCCTCTCTCTCTCTCTCTCTCTCTCTCTCTCTCTCTCTCTCTCTCTCTCTTTCTTTCTCTCTCTCTCTCTCTCAGGTACTGATTGCATATGCCTTTTTATCATGACACCCGGCGCGTGCGTATGTGCGACGCGAGGGCCGCGTGTTCGGGAGCGTGTGGAGCTGCTGTTTAACAGCACAATGCATCACTGTCAACGCTGATCGCCCTCCGCGCACGCGGTTAGCACCGACGCCAACGCTGCCGCTCGTCAGGTCCCAAACCGAGGATGACCTCGTTCCATTTCATCAAACGTCCTCTCGAATGAGGCGCGATGCCTCATTCCCCTCCTCTCTCATTCTCTACCCTCTTTTTTTATTACCTAACCCTGAGTAATCAGCACAGCAACTGTCCAGCCCGCTTAGGTTCTCCTCTTCTCACTTACAATAAAGTGAAAAAGCTCACACACACACACA